>DWGR01005399.1:0-10402 GCA_018247715.1 Heliconius burneyi
TATAAAACAATATATACTATATAAAATAAGATAGATAATTATTATAAAGAAATGTATAAGTAATTTGTTTTATTATGCGTATAAAAATGTGTAATTTGACGTTGTCAAACGCATGTGGGCTAGTGACGGCTTGTCAGTGATAGCGTGAGTTCTTAATTTAAATATTTATGCCAGTGTAATAATTTTATTTGGTATTTACATTAAAGACCTCTTTACTTGAAGCAGAAAACAATATTGAAATGTAATTGTAGAACAAAAATACCAAAAACTTATCAAATTAGCAAAAAGAAAAAAGAAAACGCAAGGCCCACAAAGGGAACGATCAAAATAACCGCATACTAAAATGTAGCATTTAATATTTTTGGAAAATTTTACATTTTGTAGAAAGTAAGTTGGATTGACAAGACAAAGCGCGGCTTTGAGTTTCACTACTCAATAAGCAATGCCCCCAGAATTCGGCTGAAAGTTGGAAACAGAATTGTCTTCTCACTAGGTTCCCTCTGTGTACCCTGCTATGTGAGGTATACAGAGTGAAGATAAAATATAAGTATGCTTAGACATAGACAACACATATCAATGACATACACAACGGTGGACTTATCTCTAGAAGAGATCTCTTCCAGCCAACCCGTGGAAGTCATACTTGTAAAAGCCTGATTAGCCAATTGCGGGGTAGGTAAATACGTAAGCAAAGAAGATTTAATGATGGTCATCAACTCCGTTTTACAATTTTGCATCTGATGACAATGATGAAATTTAGCAATTTATCGTCTCCTCATAATTTGTTTGTGATTAGAGTTCATTGGAATCCACAAGCAGTATATGTAGGGAGACACATGCCCAAGGTCATCATGGCCATCATGTGACAGCGTCACAATGTTTCTATGTCAAATTATTCTCCTTCTGTTTTGTCTAGAATGGGGACTCTGGTAAGACAAAGTGTGGCATTGAGCTCCTGAACAGAACCCGCAATGTCTTGAATTCGGGCGGAAAATAACGAACAGAGGCATTACAATAGTTTAAAATAAGCACAAGATATAATTGCTCCAAGCCATTTAAAATAAAAAAAGTAATTTCGTAAAATCACAAAGTACAAGCGTAGCATAACTAAGCATTATTCATTCGAGCACTAAAGAGAATCTACGCTCACTGGCTCCACTTAGCGTAACTACTGTTTTCCTCAGTTTCCGACCCTTTCCGGTTTTATTGTCCGCGCCTCGTACACTTGTTAGATTACCTTGTACTGTGGCTAATTAATGACTTGAAAAATCTTTAAAGTTATAATAAACTGCTTTTTTATTGTTTCTTCTGAGGCTGTTTTTAGACTTTCAAAAGCCCCTCCTCCTCTCCTCTCCCAATATATTTTAGAAGCGACTGTAGTGGCATAGATTCTGTTGAGTTTTAAATGAGTACAATTTATAGTAATCACATTATGTTTAATAAAGTTTTAAAAGAAAATAAATCGCCTGTCAAATTATTTTTAACATATATTTTAGTGCGCAAATGCTATTTTTACTTTTATAGCTGCAAGAATTAAACTGTCAATACGCTAATTAATATTCTAAACTACAATATACCACCGCACATGCTAAGCTTTAAAGCTCTCTAAATAATAATCTATATTTAACCTAAATCAGGAACAGTTTCCAGAACAATGCTTTGTGATGACCACATCGCGGTATGGCCCGGTATTGTTTAATTTAATTTTCGTATAAGAGCATTTGCAGCGAATGTTTGCTCTTTAATTCTTTTTTTTTTACTTACATCTTGATGATTCTAAACCTCAACAATATATGCTTAATTTATAAGAAACAAAAACCGTGACGGCCTCCCATGTTGCAAATAGAAGTGATTACTAGTAGAGGAAATCCGGGAACCTAGAGGTAGGACACTCCGTTTCCATTAAGACGCTTCTGTTTCCGACTTACCACCGAATTCTTCGCTACCAGAGCGAGGAAAAAATATTTAATATTTCATTTCCTGGGACAACGTAAATAATTTTTAATTGTATGGAAATATTTTGAACATGCTAATATATTGTCATTAGATTTGACAGAATAAACGTAGTTTGCTGTTGTTCTTTATTTATTGCGTTCCGATCGTGCCAGGCCAGTCCACTAATCACTTTGCGAATGTCACGTTGAAAGGAATAAACTCAAAAGAGAATGAACGATAAAAAAGAGAGGAAATATGCGAAAAAGGACTTAGAATGTCGCAAAATTTATTTAATTTTATAATTATAGATTATTATGTTTTGTATAAAAAAGGCAATTTAAAAGTTTAATAATTTATTTCACAAAGGTATATTTCATAGAATAGAAGATAATATAAACGATGTAGAATACAATAATTGTAATACTTAATTTTTTTAATGTTATTATTCAATTCTATTTAAAATACTTCATGAAGTGGAATACATTTTCAACATCATTTACACATTGAAAATATGTATATCTTGTATACCAACAGCTTCGGGTGAAATAGTTTTAAATGGAAATAATAAATAACTTCCTCCATAATACATAATTGTGACAGCACATATTCCAAGTGCCCTGGTGGATGCAACCAAACAAATTCAGTTTTATAATACATAGAAGAGTATAGAAAAATAGATATAGGAGAGCCAGAATACTTGTAAATATTAAAAATGTAAAAAACTTTAATTGCGAGTCTCTATAAATCAATGTCAGCATCACAATAAACCACTTTCTTCACATCGGTATTACATTATACCTACATTTTTGAAATACCGCACCACAAAGCTGTGTGGGGAAAAAATCAAATTGAAGAAGAATAGCGTTGCGACAAACTATCTGAATACATGAATACCGAGACACGAGTCTCCAATATATAAGAGTGTAATATGAATGTCAATAGGATCATTTCAACTTTTCATTGAAAACAAACTTTGCTCCAAATGAATATTTACGACGTAGCGACCAACTTTGAATAAAAATCACAGTTTCCTTTCCGAAACAAAAGTTTAGGAATTCGGGATGAGCTGCGCTTAGTAAGATTTATACATAAGAAGAATCCTTAGATACGTCTAGACCGATAGACTTGTTGGATTTTAAAATTTATGGTCGTTTTAATATCTGATTTATTCCATTCATCTTGTACAATTCTTCTCGTATGAATCTTTCATAAGGTTCAAATATTTTTAGATAGTATTTGAATTGTAAATTTATTATTATTAATACAATAATTTTTATGTTTTGTTTATAAAAGAGAAAAATACAAAGTTTGCATTAAATAAGCTTTAAAAAACAAAAAAACATTCATTCGATTTCAAAATAAAATACACTTAAATATATTTTGCTTATGAATTACAATTATTATTGTACGGGTAACAGCGTCAAACTATTATTTTTTTTATTTATAAATAAAAATCATGCAAAATAGATTTTTATAATATCAACAAAATTTACACTTTTAATTTAAAATCTACGTTGAAAATCATCATTGCATTATCATCAAATACGAGTATAGACGACTAAAGATAGATAGATAACCTTTAATACAAAGTGAAAATTTTGCACCATTCCTTGCGAAGCTTCCTTCAAAGGCTTACCAGGCAATTTGGAATTACAAGGGGCAAGTGAAAGTTTTCTAATTTACCAGTAGACCAGACCAGCCCTAAACTTATTAAGGGCAATTCGCGAAATCAGTCTACAACATAATTGTGGTATTATGTACAAAGATGGATCTAATAAAGTTACCTTTGGGATTTCGACACAGACTAATTTGTTGGCCTCTTTGAAGCTCAGCCACGCTCGTTTATATATTTTAAGGCTTCTACTCTGGCTGGAACATAACATTACGTTTAATAAAGTATATAAGAAAAGAAACATGGTTTATTAGAATCTTTTGTTAGCGTGGATTATTTGAAATGGTGGTATGATATTTGGTTATAATTTTTCAATACCAGACAAAGGCCATGAATGATTTAATATATATATATTCATTCGATTCTTAATCTGATAAACAGAAAATAAATCTGCTAAATTTATTCGTAACAGTTTTGGGCTTAGTCTATTTTATTTTGTCTAAAACTAAAGGGGATTTACGTCGTAAAAACCAAAGTTCCTACACTTTGTTCATTGCTTTTTGAATCCAATACAAGAACTGTTTGTAGTTTCTGAGTGCATTTACAGAACTATCTGCTGCAACAGTGATATGTTGTAAATTTGTACCAAAGTTTTCTATTTACTCTGTTGAGTGTAAATTCGGAAGACAAGATTTGTGTTATATGTTTATTTGTTATCTCATGGTCTATCGATGTCTCATTCATACTTGTGTTTCTCTATTATACTAATTACATGCAAAAATCTTATTGGAAGTATTACTACTAGTAACTAATGGTCATACGTTTGACTCCTAGGCGTTCTCTATCTTCTCTCTCTTTCTCTTCATCGTCAATTTGCATAATATATCTTTTAAATTTCTCAAAACAGAGAGTACTACAATTTCTTATTGTTTAATCTATAGAACGAATTCTTGTCAAAACTAAAAGTGTCAACCTAATATAAGATTTGGCTTAACTAAAATGGTGAAATACTATAAAAATAAAAAATAAAGAACTATTTTAGAAACAATAAAAATTTAAAGTCTATGCTTAGGTGTAAGCTAGCTATAAAACAAACTAAATCACCTGATAGATATACTAGAGAATTCCAAACCCAGACTTAAATGCAATAATGGTTTCTCCAGTATTAGTACACACTGCATTGTGAAAATTTATAGCTTAACCGATTCTAATAAATTTTTGCTAAGGGTACGTAGAAACTTAATCGTAATTTCTATAAGGATTTTTGATTGTTTTGAATTAATAAAAACGACTAATTGATGCTTGATATTTATAATAATACCTATATATTGAGTGTTCCCTTCCACTAAAAGGCCAAAGGTTTATACGTTTTGAAGGGAAACCAGAGATATATTCGTTACATTGGAGGCCGTCGTGGCGCAGTAGCACGTGCGCTGTAAAATCGCCTGGTTGTGGGTTCGATCGCCACTCGAAGAAGTGAAATATTTATTTACGTTTATTTGCCCCTGCGCCACGACTGGCCTCGATTCGATTTGGGTATTTTTTGTAATACAATCATTACAGTTATTTTACATCAACACATTTGACAGCTAGTCAATTCTATTTAACAAATGAATAATCTTCAAGCGTTCAAGCGGGCGAATCCACTGGCAGGCCGCTAGTATTTAATATTTTTGGGTTTTTCAGGCAACTGAAATATATAATTTGTGAAAACTTCAAATATCTTATCACGGTTCGTGGGATACAGCTTGGCCACAGACAGAAAGAGAGACAAACAAAAAAAAGCAAATGAACAACCAGCGGAATTCCATTTTATCCTTCATTGTACGGAATACGGAACCCCAATAATAATTTTCTGTCTACAAAACCATATTTATCAATGTTTCTTACGAAACAAGTTAAAATACACAAAATTGTTTTCAAATCCTCCTCCACTCCACCTCCTCAACTTCCACCTCCTTTCCTTTGCATATTTGTAAAAGAATTAACAGCGGCACACGCCCTGTTTACCGAATATGAGGAAGTCGATCTAAGTCCCAGTTATCTAAGATTGACCTACTTTTATAAGGTCGAATTTTAACACTTTGAGGATGGCCATTCGTGAAAAAATTGTGCGTAGTAATAAATTTTCTTTCTTATACTTTTGGCCTTCTGCCAGTTGTTCTACTTGTGTGCTTGATACTGATTGAGGATAACCAAAGTTATTTGTATTCTGTGAGAAAATGTATAATTTACAGGATATTAATGATTATTGGCAACTTATAACAAGTAATTTATTATACTTTGAGTTCAATGGCTTCTTATTGGCTTGGTAAAATTCAATTTGTAAAGGGAAACCAGCGGTCCATATAAATTTTAATGTGGCTAAAAAAAGTTTGAAACAATTAGGATTTTCTACTAAAATTCGTTATAATGTTTACTTTTAGGACAATATGCCCATTTGTGTTCAAAGTTCAAATATAAATTAATAATAATTATTTTTGTTCCTATTTTCGTTTATTTAAAAGCTTTAATTTTCTTTCTAAGCATTTCTTTTTATATTAGCTCACATTATGTTTTAAATATGAAAAATCTAAACACTCGCCCACACACTCGCCTTTGAGATTATGTTACACATGCACTTTACTCTAGATTTAATCTTTAGTTAAATACCATAAAAATATTGTTTGCTATGCAGTATGTCTGTAAAATTTATAAAATATTATTTTATAGTTATCTTTGATAATAAAATGTAGTAAGCTTACATAATAAAAAGACTTAGTTACTGAGCTTCGAGATTAATTTAATCCGAATTTCCAATTTATGAAGAAGGCCTGGCAGAGAATCTCTTGTTGATATTCAGTTTAAAAATTTAAGACATTCCGTGGTGAATGGAGGAACTCAACGACGCGTTTTGTCTTGTCACCATAGCGAGGAAATAAAAATAAGTCAATTCTCCGAGTGAGACTCAAACCCACAACCATCACGCTTACAATAAATACGTTGTCTCACAGCGCATCTTTGTTGAAATGTTCGATTAAATCCCTACTGTACTTTTAATTTCCTTTACTTTAATGTATTGGTTTTCTTTTATTTGTTTGACTGCTAAAAGTTACATAAACGGCTAATTGTCTTTATAGCGAAAGCGTGTTGCGGATAGATTAGATCACTCACTTAATTTAACTCTGTTTCGTAATAAGATTTCGTCTGTAATTTGGGGATATAGGTCACTTAAATTTTCAGTAACATCTATGAAAAAAAATCTGTAATTGTCTTCTAAGCGAGTTCTTAATGTTTCAGTATATCAACGTGGTTAAAATAAATTGTAAGTGTAATAAAGTGTACAAATATGGAGTAACCAGTAGCCCAAGCACGAATACCTATCGAAAAGTATTCGAATCGTTGTCGGTTCCAACTTGTATAGGAATTGAACAACATCCTATTCAAATTGATATCGACAACGATTCGAGCAGTAAGGGCAATTTTTTTTAATTTATACAAAAAAATAATAGAAAATATATTAATATGTTTATAACATTGTTAAATTTTTAGGTATATGATGCTATACCTTAAATAATAAATATTAAATAAAATTCCACAGACAATCACTAAAAAACAAAGTTGTACTCGTATCGAAGTTTTCGCAATTGGATACAAGGCTTAGTAAGTTAAGAGTGTCTATGCGTAACACTCTAGAGACGATAGTTTAAATATTATATCTATCAGTTTCTATTTAGAGGCAGACAGTGTGTGGCTGTCAAGTTCAGTATTTAGCATTTAGTATCTGCAAAAGAGGGAAAGTTAAAAAAACTTAGCTTCACGATTTATTCCACGCAAAAATCCCTGCAAAAATCGGCGGACATTTGAGAGCGGATCTTTTTAAGATTAGGGTCTCTCTACCCTGCTTACCCTCTTACCCTGCTAAGCGCAAGGTACAGCGTGAAGCTGCAAATATACAACGTTACAGAAGTTAGACCTCTATGTTATTATTTATATAATAACACCTGCTAGCGCAAACTTCCAGTTTTAAATTGACAATATCCTGCAGGAGGTACGTCAGGACACTAACAAGATTCAAGAGGATTCAATTTACACTTTAATCACTTTATTATAGAATTATATATAAAATATATTAACTTTTTATATTTTATTTAGTAATATTGTTTTTCTTTATTAGTACTAATATAAATTTATTGATTTACGCGTAGTTTGTACCTTTACAGCCGCATATATCAAGGGTAAACAGCAGCAATCTGGAAACCAGGTATTAAGACACTCCGTTCCCACTAAAACACTTCCATTCGCCACTTTCTGTTAAATTCTGAAGGCATTCCATGCTACCAGGGCCAGTAGCGATAGAACCCACAACCAGTCACATTTACAGTAGCTTGTCGCACACTAAAAATATATATTGTACAGAATTCCTTAAAAGATATATTTATATTTACAGCTTCACGCTGTATCCCGCACGCTTAAAAGTTATATTAGGCAGGTCCACATATCAAGTAATGTAAATGTAATCAAAGTAAACTAAATTTAAAGTAAAGTAAAAGTAAAGTAAATTATAATTTTAATTTCAAATTAAATTATATTATATTTTATTATATTTCAATAACTAAAATGGATACACAAAATGGCGACCTATTTAATCATGTCAATAAGCGCATTATTGACATTATTAATATCGCCTGTTAATTAAATATAGCATGTGCACAAAATACGATAATATGTTAATAAAATTTTAATGTTATGTACATTTCCATAGGTGCAAAGTATGATTTTTGAATTCGCTATGTGTTTGTATTTCAGAGAAAGGCCGCTAACGAGATGGCCAGACGAGATAGTTAGGTTGGCTGGTCACTCTTGGACAATAATTGGCAAGAATTGGCAAGCGTTGCTAGTCTTCGCCTGAATAAGGGTTTTTGCAACTATTGTTAACCAAAAAGAAAACTACATATTCTTTTTTTTGTAATTTTTTTTGGTTTTAGCAAGAAATAAAAGGCTTTTTTATTTTTATTATCTATTTGCATATATTAAAACAGTAAAAATATTTTGTCTGTACATTTATTATTTTTGACTGAAATGGATAGAGGGACACTTAAAAGAATAATAGAAAGCAAAACATTTTTTTAATTCTGTCTGTTTGTCTGTCTCTCTGTGTGTATGGTCACGCTAATCTTCGAAATACTGAATCGATTTTCTTCAAACTTTGTGCTTGCTTTGTTATTTGTTATTGCTTTGTTTTAACTCAACTTACATCTAAAATTTGTTTCATCAAAATCGGTTCATTAAAGAAAGAAGTTATCGGCGCTTTAATGAACTCAAGGCTTGGGTTTGCTTGCAAATATATATGCGCGCTTTGCCTCGACACCAACCTCAATTTTTTTTCTGTTCCTAGCTTTATAATGTTCAAAGTTCATTAATCTTTATTAAATGTAATTTACCTACTAATATTTTCTTAAAAATTTTTCATGTTTTACTTCTTTAAATTTTATTCAAACATTTATTTTTTATATTCCTAATATCATAAAATTACTTTGCTGATATATGAAATATTGGTATACGCTTTTTAAGCCTTAAGGAGGATACTTATCAGGGTCGTTTGATCGCGGGTTCATTCAAGCGTGCCCTAGAAAAAATAAGTAAAATATTGTCATGGATTACAAAGTTTTATACGTGGCTCTATGAAATTTACAAACTTTGTATGAAATGGTGCGTATTTTAAAAAAGTTTGTACATTTTTCTGAGACCTAGACTTCGTTTTGTTGATACGCTAGAACTTTTGAAAAAAATTATACCCTTATAAAATGAGATAACTCTTCAGATTATCCATTGAATTAAACTTTTCTTATTCCTTAAATTTAATTATATTTTACAAGAGAAATAAACCATTTTTAATATTTAAATTATGTAAGTACTTGAATAGTATTAGGTGAATCAATACAAAATATCTCGGACACTGCCGTCTCTGGGTGATCTTACATTACAGTAATTTGAGTTAGCCTTTAGCTGAAACATGTACATCACTGCCTCATTACGTATGATCTCGTACATCCTAACCGTGACTACAAACAATGGAAATTAGAAAGAGCGTGATCTGTCTGCTGATATGTGTAATTTAATTATACGGACATAAAGTCCAAATTCAAAACTATACTTATACGTACAAACTTCAACAAAAGCTGAATTATACAAAATAACATTTTGACTTTTTCTGCAAAAAAAATAATTGAATAAGCTTCACGCTGTATCCCGCACACAGCAGGGTAGGCAGAGGGAACCAAGTGTTAAGATACTTCGTTCCCCACTTTCTGTCGTATTATGGAGGCATTGCGTATTGAGTGGCACAACTCAACGTCGCGTCTTGCCTCGATGCCATAGCGAAGAAATGAAAATATAAATTTAAATAAATATTTCAACTCCTCGAGTGGGAATCGAACCTGCAACCAGTGGGTCTCACAGTCACACCTTGTGCCCCTGCGCCACGACTGGCGTCATCATCATCACCAGCTCAGCAATGTCATCTATTGATGACTATAAAAGGAAAATATATGATTATAAGAAATTATTGAAGGGTTGCATTGTAAGATTTATCGGTAAATCGAAATCGAATCGAAAATAAATCGGCCCTGAAATTACATAGAAATCGTCAGATAAGCTCAAAAAACACAGTTGTCAACATGGAACCTTTTTAAATAAAAAGACTTTTAATAACATATATAAATTTATCATCGTGGAAAATAACAAAAAAACAATTCATTTCATATGTAGGCAGCGTTAAGACACGTTTCGTTGCGGAACTCAACGCCGTGGTTGGCCTCGACTTGATTATTAATATAAATAAATATTTAATATGAACATGAAATAGAATTACAA
>DWGR01005400.1:0-10402 GCA_018247715.1 Heliconius burneyi
TTAGATGCCTTCAGGAAAAATATACCTTCATATTTTAAAAAGATTTTTTTAAGAAATAATTATGCAATATTATTATAAATTTGTTCTGTTATAACTGCATTTAAACAGTAATTTAGTTCACTCTAAACCCACGCTTGTTACGTATTAATACCAAACAAAACTATTGCATTAACTACATATGTGGCGTACTGTTTAGATTATTAGCGTATATAATGAAATCGGAAGCTTATTGTTGAAAATACATTTATATTATATTAAATTTAAGTGGAAATTGGAAATATTTTGTGTTTAAATATTTATATTTGGAAAATAAGTTATTAATTTAACTCTTGTTGTTACGAAACAAATAAATAAAGTATTAAGACATGTAGAGGCCGTCGTGGCGCAGTGTTACGAGCTTGTAAATATAAATGAGACTGTTGTGGTTTCGATTTCCACTCGGAGGAATAAATTACTTTTTATTTTCATTTGTTCGCTCTGGTAACAAAGCAAAGTTCGGCATTGACAATACGCAATTCAACACGCAATGCCTCGAAAATTCAAGGGAAATGGACAACCCACTAATGTTAACACTATATCCCAAGGTTCCATCTGCCTACCCTGCTTTATGTGGGATACAGTGTGAAGTTACAAAAAAAGGGTACATATTTATATCAAAGGAGAATTGTCGTGTAGTTTGAGATTCAAATTCAAATCAATCTTACATATATAATTTTTTCTCATCTAATTAAGAGATTTAACAAAACAAAAGACGATTATTGACATAATCTATAAGAATTTCGACAAACAAACTTGTATATAAATAAATTTTCCTTAAACTTTGAATTATCAAAAGTTAAATAGTTTTCCGTATTTTATGAGAGCATTCTTTTACAACTTGGCACCGAACGTCTAACATATTCAGTATATTGGAAAGTTTGCGACATTGTATATCATTGTACGTTAGTTAAATACTGAGTAGTTTTCGAACAATTTATTTGATACCAGCTCTACTACGTTTTACATAGAGTATGAAAGAACATTTAAATATGAAAGGCTCAAATTTAAGAGCTTACTTTTTTTCCTGTTGTGACTTCTGGTGTGAATTTCTGTCATTAAAGTTTCTTATTAATATATGTTAAAAGATTACTTTATTATATTTTTTTCCTTTATCTTAACGCTTTATCCCGCATATAGCCAGGCTGGCAAATAATCTACAACTGGCAAACTAGTGTAAAAGTGGGTTAGGCATAGCTGAAGACTATAAAATCAATAGAATTATATCAATCGGGGGCAGTTGCTTGTAGGTAACGGCCCTTAATGGAAGGCAACTCGTGTAAGATATTGTTACTGGGTGAGACATGTCACTGCAATTACGTAGAATCTCTTTCAAATTCTGGAAGAGATTCTTATTTAGATCTTATTAGATTCTCATTTAGGAACAAAGACAGATGATATGTGTTGTTATCATGTTTTTTTAAAACTTTAATCATTTCCGATTTCTAACATCACGTTTTTTAGTTTTCGCGTAAAATAATTGATATAACAAATTTATCTTAAAATACTTTTTTCCTGTAGTATACCATATGTATATTATTATTTATTATTCTTATTATATTTCTTTGTTTTAATTTTGTCCTTTACTTACCGAGGGTTGAGTAAGAGAGTTGCTTGAAATAATAAGGCCGCCTTTGCATAAATTTTATAAACGTATATTGCTTATTCTGTTTTCTGTATTTTTGTATTTCTTTCTTTTTTCTGTGTGCAATAAAGTATATTCTATGTCTAAATACAACTGTCCGTTGCCATATTACGATGGCCACTTAAGTAAATATAGCCAACTTTGCGGTAAATCCCCTAAGGTTGAAGTTGTTGCGACTTTGCAATATGTCCACCATCTTCGATTAATACTTGTTAGATGGTTTATCTCAAACTTATTCAATTTGTTATAATTATGTAAGTATACATTTATCAGAAATTTTAATTTGTGATTATATATTTCTCTAACTTTAAAAAAGCAAGCTACTCTTTTGTTTTTTATTAACCCACATTCTTGAACCAACCGATTCTTTCCAAGGATCCCTGTGAACATTTAAGGTCTCGGCAGTTTTTCCTATTTTTCAAAAAAATATACATAAATAGTTACGTCTGGATGAAATTATTTAAGTAGTTGGTTATTTAAGACGGACGTTTTTATATGCTTCGGAGTAAGAAAAGGCTTCCTTACCAATTACGGGAAGTACAACTTGTAGAAGTTGACAAACTCAACAGCTACAAATAAAAGACTCCTTTTCATTTTCTCCTTCTCCAGGAAATACCTATAAATGTTCACTTTTTGGATTTTTATTTTTATTTGTATTATAAGTTTTTACTTCGCGCCCAATTTCATATTTGTACGTCCACGAGACGTGACGGGGTACGCTATAGGTTTTGAGCATGCGATGAATTTTATACAAAATGCAGCAATAACATATCTTTTGATGGCGTTGACTTACAAACATTTTTATGTGTGCTCCGTACACCGGAATATTTGATATTAATTTCAGTTAGATATCTCCACAGATCTTGAGATAAATGTTCTTGACAGACGGACAATGACATGATCTTAACATATAAGGTATGCTACCT
Source organism: Heliconius burneyi (assembly GCA_018247715.1). Classification (NCBI taxonomy): domain Eukaryota; kingdom Metazoa; phylum Arthropoda; class Insecta; order Lepidoptera; family Nymphalidae; genus Heliconius; species Heliconius burneyi. The sequence goes on from DWGR01005400.1 coordinate 2,608, forward strand.
TTCTTTTCTTGTTGAGATACGGAACCCTAAAAACCAGAAAAACAATTCTTCTCCTTAAGTACAAAGTAAAAAATTACTTATTAATTTTCTTACGGTTACTCTCCCACGCTCGAGACCTTTGAAATAAGATGAGATGCACGGCGAAAGTATTATACGAAAAATTACCTTTTACCTTTCCTTACTCTAGGGACTTTTAATTATTATTTGAGTAGCTACAGGTATAATTTTTACTTTGGTAAATATTAAATTGTTATTTTGTTACTCATAGTGAAATGATGCACGGTTATTCGTATATAACAGAATTAATGTATTAAGACACTCTATTCTCCACTTTTTCTCTCCCAGAGAAATAAAAATAACTTCGTCGAGTTTTCTTTAACCCCATGACTATCTCGTTGATATATAAATGCTGTCCATATCGCTTATGGTCTCATAATTATAGTATGTTATGTTAAATGTTAATTTGGAAAAATGTCACAATAATATATGTTAATCATGATAAAGGCAAGTACATTTTTCATATGTTTCTCCTGCTGCCTTGTTTCATTGAAATACACAACCCAACGTTCTAATTACCATTTCTGCCTCAAAAAATCGGAAAAAGAATTTCTTGAAAAGAAAAGAGAAAAGAAGAAAAGAATTCTTGAATTGATTTTTTAAAATACATATATATTATTTGAAAGACTTAGATCACATTTCCATATCTGCTTTGCATTTGATTTGAAACACGTTCTTCTATATTACATCAGTATTTTAGAAGTTTCAAAGACGAAATGGCCGCGCACTCGCAAACTGTCAAGAAACTAAATACTAACTTGAGAGTCCACTCGGCTGATTAGGGTTGGCACTCATTATAAATTAGTTTGATAGTTTAATGAAATTTATTAAAGAGTTTTTATGTTTGACTGTACATGTATGTGGTGTGTGATCAGGAATTTTAATATCTCCAAATATTTTTATTTGATTAGACAGACCACGGATTCTTTATACTACAAGGATCCTACTAATACTTCACGGATCTTTTCCATACTTACATATTTTTTACTTCTATTTTATTTAGCTTCACGCTTAGTGACACGGTGAGCAGATGGAAACTTATGTTAGTATACCCTGGAGGTGAGAATTCTAGAGCCATTGCATTTTGGATCGCGGAACTCAACGTCATAATTTGCCTCGGTATTCTGATATGAAAATATTTAATATTTTATTTCCTCGAGTGGGTATCGAACCTTCAATCTGTCACGTTTACAGTCGCACGCTTGTGCCTCTGCAATACGACTGGCTTCAATTTTATTAATATTTTTAACTATTCGGCGGCTTCGCCCGCTTCTGTTTAAAGAATTTATATTAATATTTATTATATTATAAGAATAATTAAAAATTCTCGTTTTAAATAAATGTTTAGTTATTTCATACATGTTTTTTCTCATACTCCATTTTTAAATTGATTCAGCTGGTCCAGAGGTAACAAAAAAAAACATTTATTTATGTTTCAGTATCATATAAATAACTACATTCACTTTACACGGTTACCTTGCAATCACAGACAGACAGTTCTGTTTTATTTAAATATATAAGAAAATAGTCTTCTCATCCAGATTTTCTTTTTTTATATCAATTTGCATTATCAGTACATTTTGATATTTGCGTTTACGAACTTTATGACAGTTTGAGAAAGTTGTAAGGTGCTTAATGCAAAGTCAGGTCTATTTTATACGATTAGGGGTGTCGATGCGATAGAATAAATTAATAATTCAAGTATTTTGAAACTATTATTATTTAAATATTTTTAAGGATATTATCGTTAAATGATTGGCCTCAAATTCAGACAAAAGTATTTCTATAATATTTTACAGGTAAAAAAATCAAACGCTTTTTCACTTATATTCATATTAATGAACAAAATGATAATCCACTCAGATATGCCAATTAGCATTTTGTTATCATCATGCATACATACAAAGCTTCACGCTTTATCCCTAGCGGGGTAGTCAGAGAGAACGGAGCGCCAAATACTACAGTCTCTACATACCTTCTTCACCTCGTCCACCGTCATCAACCTCTTCATACAAGCCCTTCGGGGGGGACCTTCCTCCAGCATCTTTGATATTGTGTTATCGAAGGTCAACCAAAGTCTCCCCTACATCTCTTACCACTCTTTTTTATAGAAACACAATGTTTCTAAACCACAAATTGACATTTACATAAATCATTATTGTAACTACGGCCAAAGCTTATTGCTGCTTTATATTCGTCAATGTGCCGAGCAAATCAAACATTACAATTTATCAATACATGCCTGTCAACAATATTCAGATATATTTGGTATCTGATGATGAGAAATATGACAGCTTGCTTTCTACGTTGTTATAAAATGATTTATTAGTTACAGTTAGCGTGTGTTAATTTTATATAAGTACAAATGCTAATTTTGTCCATTTGGTACATATAGATATATAGGTAGATATGATTTAATAGGCTGATGCTCGCGGGTTCGATTTACTCAAAGGATTTTTTTTACGTTTGCCATTAAGCACGTTTAATATATTTTAACTTCGTAGTTGTTTATGGTTATAAAAGTATTTTAATGAGGCCATTGTGGCACAGCGGCACAAGGCTGTGATTGTGGGTTCGATCTCCACTCGAGAACCGTCAAAACAAAACGCGGCTTTGAGTCGTGTCCCTGCGCTACGAGTGGTCTCTAAAATTCTATTAAGAATACTATTATCAAATTTTATGCATATTAAAAAATATATATTGTTTTATTATATATTTCTAATCTAGTAGGTATTGTGTTAAAAATTATTCACTTCGACAGAAACTAAATTAAAATTACGTAGATAGACTTTCTAATTAATATCTACGATTAATATATGTATATATTTTTTAGCTTCATACCGTACTGCTCCTGCACATAGCAGGATAGGGAGAGGGAACCTGGCAACTTAGTGATAAGACACTTCGTTCTTATTAGGACACTTCCGTTCCCCAAAATTAATATAATACGAATAATAGTTATCATAGAAAACTATGACAACCCTACCAAACAGGTAAAGCGCAAAGTCGTCAGACAGCAAAGGGGTAATTAAAGTTTAAGAAAGCTTCGGTTCCTCGTTGATCTGTTCCAGTACACTTTACACGCCTTTGTGAATATACTAGATATATCTAAATAATTGATTTGCCTAAATTGCTTTGAATGTACATACAGACTTATGTACATAATATGTTGATGTCATTGTGTCACAGAGGAACAGTCTCAGAGGGAAAAGCAATAGTAGTGGGTTCGTTTCCTATTTGGAAAAATAATTATATAGAAAGTATTATATTTTTGTTTATAATTTTGGTCTTTATTAAAACCAAGAATTGAATATGATATGAGAACTGGGAAATGTCTGTTGCTATGTGAAAAAATGCATGTGACTATAAATTATATTTTGTATTGTACAATGTTTTTTTAAAGTCATCGTAGGTACGAGTTAAGGGTTCTCCGTTGTAGGGTGAGAAGAAGCTGCAAGTAGAATTCGCTTGGCTGAAGCCTTAAAGAGAAATAAACTTCATCCCCACTGCTCAAGTTTCACTCTGGACCCAACTAAATTAGAAACAATTTCACTAACACCGCTTTTGAAATACGTTCTAGAAATGTACTAGTCTTCTTGATTAACTTTTCCATCTAATCAAGTTTATGAAAATGATTTTTGAAAACAAAAATCGAACCAAAACTATGCGTATAGCCAAGCACCGATCTACTGCGTTACAAGGGGGTTCCAATTTAAAAATGATAACACATAATTACGTCCGAATATGTTACCATTCAAAAATTTAATCAAGATACCTAGCAGTGTGTAGAAAATTCGCGAAATTATGCGACAGCGAATAATTGCTCGGGCGAAATGACGCGATGTAACAAAGGCACCATGTGCGGCGGAAAGCGAAATTTGTTTACGTATACGAGTACGTACGAGTAAGTACGTACAGTTTTGAAATTAAAATTTAATATTAAACCTCCGTTGTTAACATTTGGGTTTGGGTGGTTTGATATTGGTTTGTTTGTATCGTTAGTTTGAACGGTTGTTGTGATTTAAATTTATGTGTGTATGTGCGACAGTTGATTTGTGTTTTGAATTTGAATCATGTATTTGTTAGGCTATGGTATTCCGTCGTAATATTTATTACTTTTATTATATATAAGTAACTCGCTCGCGGCTTCCCCCGCTTGTACTATAACTTAATATAATTAAAAATAAAATAGTACATATTTTCTCATCTGAGTTATTTTCATTATCTTATTGCATTATTATCTTAAAGACATTTTTTCCATATTTAAAAACTAGAGCCTATTGTGTTTGTATAAAGACACTTATTTTATAGCAATATGCATTACTTTATGTTGATATAACTTTTTTTATTTATGAGCAATAGTAAAAACTTTCTTTAAATTTGTTGTTTGTAAATTTGTTAAGGAATTTCTGGGATTAGCATGCACAATTGCACAGACGAACAGAGAATAAAACAAAAAAAAAATCGCTTTGGGCTCTATCACAATTATAAATGTTTCAAATTATACTTTTTTTATTGAAATATACAGAAAGCGTTCTAACTATAACTAACTAGTTATTATATATGTAAATCTAAATTTAGTATTCTTACTCTTAAGTATATCTAATTTGATAACTGACATTCGACTTTTGAATTCATCATACTGCTGTTGTTCTGGGTTAAAAAAGATACAAGTTCGTATACTTCTACCGAATTTGATTCTGCTCGAAAGCTAAAATATTAACAAATGATAGCTTTATTTTTCCACTACAGAAAATTTAAACAAAGGCTGAAATTAATTAAATACTTGGAGTCACATCGCTCTCGCGGGACCAAAATATAAATGAGGCAAGGAAAAATGCATACTTTTATGATACTATGGGGACAAAGTTTCTTTTAAATCTACATGCATACTAAGCTAATGAAAATTTTATAAATGAAATGCAATCAAACAGCTTCTTATTTATAGTATACAAGTTTTGCTCGTGGAAATCACGAGCAAAACCCACTTGGATTATAGCAAATAGATTTTTCCGATATTCACTTTTGACGGTGACAAATTTTTACATCCTTGGTAACCAACTTGGCTTCCCAAGCTTTCACACAAGGGCACCACATCCATAAATGTTATATAACGTAATTAACATAACATGTGATTTTATTGCCACGTATGTGATCACAAATTAATACGTGATTTGACGTTCATGCATGTGATCACACATACATACGAGATTTCATAATTAAGAGAAAGCGTTAGCTGTGAAGAGGTCACTAGTGACCTCTTAAACGCTTAAACAAGGTTTAAACTTAAACGCTTAAACAAGGTACCTAGTGTTAAGACACTCAGTTCCACACTTTCCGCCGAATTCTGGAGGCATTGCGTGTTGAGTGGTGGAACACCACACCAGACACCAGAGCAAAGAAATGGAAATATAATGTAAAGAAATATTTCTTTTCCTCGAGTGGGAACGAATCGAATCGAACCCACAACCGTTGCGTTACAGTCACACCCTTGTGCCGTTTCCCCATAGTGCCCCAGTTTTTCTCACATTACATCGTTACATCATTACCTTTTTGTTATATGTATAGATATCAACCTTCTTTAATCACTTTGTCTGATAGTAAAAATCACCTTAAAAGCTGATTGTTAGCTGGCAGGTTGAAAGATTGTGCATTTTTTTTAGCTTCACGCTGTATCAGAATACATATTATTTGGAGGCACATAGCAAGGTAGACAGAGGGAACCTGGGTGCCTAGTGTTAAGACACTACCTTCCCCATTTCCCCCCCCAATTCTGGAGTCGCGTTTACACTTTGTGGCCTTGCACCACGACTGGCCTAAAAAAAATTTTGTATATAGGAATATAATACAATTTTTAATATTATCTTTTTTTTGTTTTAATTTTGTTACTTTATTTTTAATTGTATTAATAATCTCTGCACCGCAACTTGCTTCTCATCCACTTCCATGGGTTGGCTGGAAGAGATTTCTTATAGAGATAAGCCCGCCATTGTAAACTATCTTCACATTTTTTTTATTTCTTTGTGTTATTGTGCAATAAAGAATATATAAGAAATTTAGACTCGTGTTAAGGAGTAAACGATTTTGTTTTAGTCCATATGGACTATATATCTATATAAATATAAAGACTATATATCTATATAGATATAAAGGTGTTTTATCAGATATTCAAATAAGATGTTGCAAAATACAGTATATAAAATATATACCTATCAATTATTTTTCCCACGTCCCTCCCGACCTTGTCCTTGTTTTATTTTATTCATTTGAACTCGTGACGTAATTGTAAGAATAAGAAAATTCTGTGCTATCGCCCCCTCGAGATTAACTAAATTAACGGGAGTTACGTGACTGTGGATAAGGGTGCTCACATAGTTTGCTGGACAGTAATTTTAGTGTATAAAGAGCCTAAATTAAATATAAAGGAATTTTTTTTTCACATTTATATTAACGTTTAAAGACTAATTTCTCTCTGAAAACCGTGCGGGAAAATATGAAATGGTTTTTTTAAAAAAAAAAAAACAGTCGTGGGAGCACGAGCGTGTGAATATAAACGTTGTAGGCCGGGAGTTCGATTCCCACTCGAGGAAATATTTAATATTATTATTTCTGTGTTCTGGTGTCGAAGTAAAGCGCGGCGTTAACTTCCGCCACTAGAATTCGGTGGTAAGTGCGGTGCAGACTGTTTGAACACTAAGTACCCTCCTTCTACTGAGCTACATGCGGAATACACCGTGAAACTGAAAAAATATATTTTTGTATCATTCCTTGTAACAGTCTGATGGATATCTAAGAATCTCTCTGTTATTCTATTCATCCAAATCCAAGGTAAAAATTATTGCAAAGATTCGGTTTTAATAACATTTACCTAATATTTATCAGGAGGACTAGGGAAAGGACTTTCTGAGGTTAGGTTAGATGTGTATTTTAATCAAAGTCTTAAAGGGATGAAAATCATTGTATGTTATTATGTATTAACAACTTCGTCATACTATTTATTCAAATAAATAAAAATATATTATATGTATTATTGTATTTATTTTAAATAAAGCTTAAAAGGTCACATTTAAGCAATCTACTTTATTATCCTGTCTACAATTTTATGTTTCGTTTTACAATTTTTAACGAGAGTTGCAAATGAATATGTATATATTTATTTTTTCGAATACATGGTCATAGCTACAGATAAATAAGACCATGTTGTACTCACGACCTGAAAACATTGTCAGTGTTATAAAAAATAATATATAAAAAATCAGCTTCACGCTGTATCCCGCACCATTATTCGACACCAGAGAGAAGAAATGGATTTCCATTTCTACAAACGCAAATAAACATTTCTCTTCCTCGAGTGGGGGTCGAACCCACAACCGCCGCGTTACAGTCACACCCTTGTGCCGCTGCGCCACGACGGCCTCACTTTAATTATTGTTATTTTTTTATATTTTCCTATTATTTTGTAATCTTTGCATATTGAAAATATTGTGAAATTTTAAATTGCACCCGCTTGAAGGTTTTATAAGCATTGATTTTTGATTTGGTGTATTTTAATGTTCGTATTTCTTACAAAGTGCAGCAGTGGGTTGAACTATCTCAACGCATTATTATTCTAATTAACAAAAAGGGAGAATAAGCAATGTCTTTTTTAAAATACAATATACTTATATTGTTAGGCATCCAGAATTCGGTAGAAAGTGGGGAATGGAAGTGTCTCAATGAGAATACATTGTCTTAACCT
>DWGR01005401.1:0-10401 GCA_018247715.1 Heliconius burneyi
ATCTTGGAAGAGTTTGTACCACTTGTAAAAATTTTTTTTACTCAGAACAGTTTCACCGTATGCCACTGTCAACATTTTAAGTGTTTCGGAGCACTTTATTTTATTTTTTACACAAAATTTGATGCAATTCCTTTGATCCATATTTTTCGATAGCAAGAAATCGCCGAGCATGCAAAACACTTATAACCTTTACGCCTCTCCCAACCAAACAAAAAATGCTATACACTTGAAACTTGGTACAGATGTTCGGGAAGAGTGTACCAACATAACGAAATAAAAAATCGATAATCGAAAGTACGTTGCCCGCCAAATTTGAAAAGTCACCTTACTTTTTGAACACACTTCGTAGAGTAAAAAAAAATAGGTGAACCGAACCGTCGCGTATACACGTAACGTTACGACGGCCTCAATCGATTTTTATAATTTATTCAGATCATTATATTCAGATCTCTCCTAAGGTTAGTTTAATTTTATTATAATTCAATAATATCAAGAGGCCGGCGTTGAGTTCTGCCACTCAACACGCATTGCCTTCAGAATTCGTCAGAAAGTGGAAAACGGAGTGTCTTAGCACTAGGTTCCCTCTGCCTACCTTGATATGTGCGGGATACAGCGTGAAGCTGATTTATTTAATTTTAATAATAATATTCAATCTTTTTAGCGACATACGAAGTTTTCTGAATTTATTTTACACTATATTTTAATTATTTAGAGTGAATTGTCCATCAGATTAAACTCGCTCAGAGTGTTATGGAGAGGCTTATTCTTGGAGTACCTCTGAAGGATTGGATTTGACACCAAATAATACAACAGAGAACATGCCCCAAAGAATTAGCACGCTGAAGTGACAGTGGTCTCGTCACGAGTTGGCTCTTTGTGCCGCTGGCTATATATGATGATATACTTTTTTTAATGATTTATATAAATATATTTCTTATACTTCATATAAGTTATTTAAAATATTAGTGGGGAATGGAAGTATCTTAAAGGGAACGGTGTGTTTTAACACCAGGTTCCCCCGACTATGTATGCGTAAAAAAAATAAGTATAAAGAGAACTAAAATAATAAAACAAATACGTACATAAAAAACAACCTGTATGTTAGTAAAATTTTCATAATTATAATTTGCACGTGAAATATAATTAGCCTAGTATTTAAATGAAGGGCTGATAAAAAGAAACACGACTGCAAGTCCCTATTAGAGTTTTTAAAATTACAAGTTTAGCAGGCATAAAGCTACGAGTATTTTGGATAAAATGCATCATTTATTATTAATTTTGATTTTGGTTTCAAATTGTCTTTCTTCCAATCCGTATAAATTACAGAATGAGTTGAGTGATTATAAATCTTCATTTCTGGAGACATCTTCAGCAAATGCTGAGGAAGTTACTAAAGAAAATACTGAAGGAAACTCAAAATTTAAAACATTTTTAAATATTCAAGAAGATAATTCAAACGCGGTTGCAGAGGAAAAGAGATTTAGATCGAAAAGGCAAATTCCAGGAGGTCAGGATACAAAAATGATGATTGGAACATTTCAAGCGATGCTTCGACCCATGACTGCTGACGGCAATATTTTGGACACAGTAAAAAAATCACAAAATACCACAGAGGATGACGTGAAATAATATTTTTTTAAATATTAATTAAGTCACATTTATTAAAACATTAATAATGCCGGTTTTCACAATTATTATTTGTATTTGTATTATTTCCCGTATAGAACTAATAAAACTTAAGATTTTTTATATTAGAGATTTAGAGAGAGAGAGAGAGAGAGAGAGAGATGTGCCTTAGTGATTATTACATGTGCTTAATGAAGGAATCGTGATATTTTTAAATTCCCACACTCTGGAATTTCGGGAGACTTTAATATATAATAATTTAATTTAGAGCAGAAATTCATATAAATATATGCATAGAAAATTTTAGTAATAAACTACGAGAAAATAGAATTTATTTATATTTTTAGGATTCCGTACGTAAAAAAAAACGGATCTCTTATCAATTATAAATTATCCAACATCGTGATGAAGAGGATCACGTTGTTGTCCGTCTGTACATCGGTTATATATGTATATATTTTTTGTATACATTTTTTATAGGAAAAGGACAAGGCAAATGAGCGTTCAGGTTACCTGAAGGTAAGTGATCACCGCCGCCCACGACCCCGTGCAACACCAGAGGAGCTACAGGTGCGTTGCCGGCCATTAAGGTGGAGATAGACGCACTTTTTGAAGGTATCCATATCATATCGACCTGGAATTACTGCCGCGGGTAGGCCATTCCACATTTTCTATGAAATTAGCCTTGTCATCAAAACCTATAGGGTACTTCGAAGCTATGAAATTTGACATCAAGGGAAAAATTACAATACAAAATTAAGGAATTTGTTCCTTATCCAGTATCAAATTGTGTCACCGGTACACTATTATCAAAAATATTTTTTTCTATATGTATGTTTAATATTTTTTGTAGCCGTATTTTTAACCACATTAAAAAAAGACAGTATATAAGAAACAATTTATATATTTCTGAAAAATAGGCGAAAGTAGCGTTCCGTCTACAATTGATACTTCCTTTTATAAATTGACAATGATCGCAATATCTTCCTATAATTACCTTCTAAGTTCACAAGAGCATAATGTAAAATAAATAAAGAAATATAATGATAGTATTTAATTATGGCTAAATAATATGAACAGGCGTTTTTGAACTTTTCCGAATATCTAAAATATTGCGGTTAAACTATGTTAAAATCTTTTTGGTAGTGAAAAGTTATATGGAAACCGGAATAGTTGGGTATAAATTTGGTTTGACGCAAGTTGGTACGCATTCCCATATAAAAATAGGCATTCCCCTTTATAGGTATTTTTTCCTGAAATTGGTACGGATCCATGTGGGCGAGTCCGACTCGCACTTAACCGAGTTTTTTTAACTTGTACCGCATATATTCTGTTTCCTATCTCTTAATTCCCATCTTCGCCTCTAGCAGGGTAGACAGAGAGAAATATCTAAGCACTGGGTTCTCTAAGTGACAGAACACAACGCCACATCTAGTCTTGCTTGAACGGGAAAGTTATTAAACGTGAAAATCATGTTTATAACCAAACACTGTCTGTCCTATAATACTTTTTGCAAATTTTCTGTCTGTCCTGTTAAATACGGTGGTTGTGGGTTCGATTTTCAGTTGGGAAAATTAAAATTTTTCATTTTTTCGCTCTTGTAACAAAGCTGAAGGTGTATATATAATTAACCTTACTCGTAGTCTTTTAAGATAGCTATTTAACAATCTTTGCTTTTTACTACTTAGAACTTTTGCTATAAATATCATCATTATTGAAAATATAAGGAGAAAAGAGGGATATAGTAAATAACGCATTTGAATTAAATATATAAAATCAGTTTCACGCGCACGCGGGATACACCCGCACACAGCAGCGTAGGCAGAGGGAACCTAGTGTTAAGACACTCCGTTCCCCACTTTTTACCAAATTCTGGAGGCATTGAATATTCAGTGGCAGAACTCAACGCCACGCTTTACCTCGACACCAATGTGAAAAAATGGAAACAAAAGTAAATAAACATTTCACTTCCTCGAGTGGGGATGGAACCCACAACCGTCGCGTTACAATCACACCCTCATACCACTGCGCTACGACGGCCTAAAATATTTGAAACGGACCAAATACATGTAGTAAAACACAGTAGAACGTTATATGGTTTTATGAAAAGACTAATATTTCAAAGAAAATATTTCAAAGTTAGATAAACATTTCACATGTCACTGCTACAAATATTTATTCTACTCATGTTATACTAAAAACAATATATGTATTTGTTTTTATTCCATTTCGATGGCATTGGAAAGATATCAAGCGTACCTATAGCTATGTTTATATATTTAATATTGATTCAATCATTGATAAAGTAGTAATTTAAGTAGATCCTGTCTAGATAAACAGAAACTATTAAACCGTTTCTTTATTAATGTTGTTATCAATAGCTAAGTATTTAGGTCTTTTAGGGCGAAGTAAAATCCAGTTTAAGTTAGACACAATGAAGCCAAGACGTGCCCTAAGTTGTGTGTTGCAGATATCTCGGTGGGCTGGAGTAGCCCCTATAACTGATACCAAGAATGGATTTCGCATTTCTCGTCCTTTCACGTTTTATAGCTATCTTCTTGTTACAGCTATAAGTAAATACTTAGCTACTTTTCAAATAACTCTTTATTGTAACTTGTTCTATTGCCTTAAAATATATTACAACTATTTCGAAAAATCTTTTTTGTGGCCGTCGTGGCGCAGGAACACGAGGGCGTGGCGTCGTTTGTGGGTTTGATCCTCATTAGAGGAAATCAATTATTCATTATTATTATTATTTTAATTTCTTTGCTCTGGCACCAGGGCAAAAACCCGGCGTTGAGTTCCGCTACTCAACACCTCGAAAAATTCGGCGGAAAGTGGGACTGAGTGTCTTAGCACTAGGTTTCCTATGCCGAACCTTCTGTATGCGAGAGACAGCGTGAAGCTGATTTTGATTTTGTATGTTATTATTGAAAAAAGATAAATTTATTTTGATCGCATTTGGACAATGGTATAACAAATATCTATGAGCTCATACTAGTAGCACAGCATTTCATATTTATCATATATTTTGGTTTAAGTTAAACTATAATATATAATGTTTTAGATTGTGTGGTACTTTCCGGTTTCGCACTGGACCTCCTGACTGAACCCGCGAGGTCGTTACGCGTGCGCACTCCAACATCCCGTGTGATATGGGTGGGAAATCTCACCATAATAATACTTATTGCTAGTGTCGCCGTCTACAGGGCCCCGGCACGTTTGACTTGTGTTATTCGTTGTCTAAATGAAATTGAGAAGGTTATACATACATTATATTAAGTTAAGATCCCAGTAGAGCAAAGCACAGCTATTTTCAAGAATACACATGGGATTGTACCTGTAGTAAGGCACCTCTAATTCCACAAGGCCATATTAAAAAGCAAGTTGCTGATGTATTATCTTGGCTACTTGATTGTATTTATGCAAATACTCATCATTAGAAAGATGAGAACAACCAGATAATACGACTGAGGGACAATATGTCTACCGAGTTCTATGACACTTTCGACAGATGTCGATAGTGCCATCTTTCATAATGTCTCTGGTAGTTCCGTGTCTTGATAAATTGCACAGATAAAACATTAAGTTTTCCCGAAAAAAAACCGAACTGTAACCAAGTCAACGAAGATCTGGCCCACTAGGGCTCCATGTAATCTACCATGCAGCTCCTTGCTTTTCTATACAGCCATGAGATGACTACAGGCCTGCGCAAGTTCTCTTTGCCCAAGGAAAGAGGGGAAAAAAATTCTACATACAAATTAATATTCAAGAGATAAATTCCTAATAAAATGTTAATTTATTAATAGCAGTAATAACTGCATTTTCAAATGTCTTTCAGATGAAAATTTTCATTGGAGTTAAGATTGAAAATGATTCTGGAGAGAAGTATAAAATATTTACGATATTACTAACTTGTGTTGGTTTGTGGATTTTAATATGTTTCGATCTTTGTGGTTATGCATTGGAAGCCATTGCTCATGGTAGAGAAGGTAATTAGAGAACAAAAATAAGTTTAAATAAAGAAGCCGTCGTGGCGCAGCGGCACAAGGAAGTGACTATAAAGCGACGTTTGTGTGATGTTTATGGGTTCAATACCCACTCGAGGAAGTGAAATGTTTGTTTACGCTTATGTTTCCTTTTTTTCGCTCTGGTGTCGAGGTAAAATGTGGCGTTGAGTTCTGCCACTCAACACGCAATGGCTCCAGAATTTGAGAGAATGTGGGGAACGGAGTGTCTTAACACTAGGTTACCTCTGCCTACCCTGCTGTGTGCGGGATACAGCATGAAGCTGATTTTTTTTAATAAAAAGGTCATCGTGGTAAAGCGACATAGCATCTGATTGTGAAAGCGACATTTCTTGATTTCAGGGAAAAATGAAAATAAACCATATTTAACTATAAAAATATATATAAATATGTAAAAAAGGAATTATTTTTGTCTAATGACAATCTTTGTTAGACATTTAATAAATTTACAGATGTTTCCTATACTCTTAAATAATTTAATTCTGTATTATATTTTAGTGCGCACGTTGCTGATGTACTCGTTTCTGTTCTATGAGTACTTTTTGGTCTTGTTAAGTCAACTTCAATTCATGCTAATTGCATTTTATCTCCAGTCTTCGTTAAAACTTTTGAACCTTGGACTACAAAACCTATCTTCTAATCAAGGTATGCAGTTTAAATACAAATATATTCTTTTAACCTTTACACTGTATCCATGGATGTAGCAGGGTAGGCAGAGGGAGAGCCTAGTCTTAAGATACTGAACTACCCTACTTTCTACTGAAGACGTGAGTGGCAGAATTCAACGCCTCGGAAATCGAACCCACAACCTGTCGCGTTTACAGTCATATACACGTTTGTGCCCCTAAGTACACACAATTACATTAAACTATAATAAATCTTTTTTTGTACCATCCTTACTTATTCATACATATCTGGTCCCAAGGCAATAGCCCAGCGTTGAGTTCCGCTACTCAACACGCAATGCCTCGATCAAATCCCACTCTAGGTTCTGTTCTGTGTATGCGTGATACAGCGTGACGCTGACAGATTTATTAATATAATTATTGATAATCATGTTATAAGTTATGTTATAAGTCATAATAAGTTTTTGAGGCATTATTAAGTATGTGTCACTATCGTAAGTATACACATGTATGTAATATGTAGAAGATAAGAATGGTCTGGGTGTCTTGATAGGTTCAAAAAATACATAAAAGAGGACAGAAGACTAAATTCTAAAAATATATAACTCATACTGTATTTCTATAATTTAACTGTTATGTAATTATTTTTTATTTTATATGGCAATAAATTTTATCTTACAGATAAAAACGTGATAAATATAAGCCCCAAGTTGAAACAAAATCCCGATCAACGAATAGAAACGATTAAAATTAAATATCCTAAAACTATTAATTATGTTATTGACTCTATAGGTATAAATAATAAGTGTAATGGTAAGTACATACTTCCTATATTTTTATTATTATCCCGTACATCCCGGAGACAGAGGGAACCTAGTGTCCGTTACGATACTCCGTTCCCCACTTTCTGCTGAAGTCGCCGCGCTTTGCCTCGACACGAGAGCGAAGAAAATGGAAATATGAAAGTAAATAAATATTTCACTTCTTCGAGTGGGGATCGAACCCACAACCAGTTCGATTTTTCAGCGCACGAAGTGACACCCTTGTGCCGCTGCGCCACGACGGCCTCAAATTTCGGCCTACACAATCTTCCTAATATATACTTTTCAATGTTTTAAATATTATTAAATATAGTATAACATAATACCATTGTGGCGCAGCAGCACAACGTGTGGCTGTAATCACGACAAATGCTGGTTTGATTTCCAATCAGATGAATGAATTATTATTTATTAATATTAACATTTCTCTGCTCGTAATCAAAACCTACGATGTATTTACCGTAGAATTATGAAATTGTCGAATTTCATAATAAAGAAGTGAGAACATGCAGTAACTATAAAAAATGGAAAAAATGCGTTAATTCGTAATTTATATTTAGGTACATATAAAAACTATTACAAAGATATAATTGTAGTTAATATTACATGTAAAACCAGTATCAGCCCGTAAATAGTCACAAAAAACGTTGAAAATTCAAAAATTATCACGCTTACCGTTGACGTACAGTAAGTGCACCTTACAAAAGTTGATCTAATTCTGAAATTGGTGCGGAACCCTCGGCGAACGAGTTCGACTTGCAATTGACGGGCTTGTTTTTGTTTTGTGGAAAAAATACTCATTTGTAATCTTTATACACAGAGATTATTAAACCATATATTAATTATTTCAGATAATTCGAAGCAATCTCGTCTGGAAGATAAGCGGACAGTAAGCGATTTCGCTATCGCGTACGGCTGGGTCTGCGACATTTTCAGGGATATTGATAAGGAACATGGCTTTCTGCTATTACTTAACCTAGCTTCGTTCTTTCTACAATTAGTGATTACACCCTACTACCTGATAACTGATTTATGTACGGTACAATAACAAATAATATACATTCGTCATTTTTTTTCTTAAATAATTAAATTAACTGAGGCCAATTGTGGCGCAGGGGTATGAAATGTGACTGTAAAACCGACTGGTTGTGGGTTCGATTCCCACTCGAGGAAATGAAATATTTAATCATATCTGGTGTCGAGGCAAAGAGAGGCGTTGATTTCAAACAGGTGACCCACAATGCTTCAATGCTTGCATGTTTGCTATGGAAATTTGGGAGCGGAGTGTCTTAACACTAGGGTGCTTCTGCCTACCACTTTTAACAACGATTATATTAATCACAATGTCTGTATTTAGCCTATATATTTTCTTTTATAGATACGTCACCTCAACAAAGCCTTGTATCAAACTTGTTATTACAAATAGGCTGGGGTATCTTCCATATAGTATGTATGATGTTGGTAGTGGAACCGTGCTTTCAGATGCAAAGGGAGGTATGGGAAGTATTTAAAAAAATATTTAAACAAAGGTTTCCAAAAATATCCTGAACTGATAAGATCGCTTTCAAATAATTCACAATAAGGGATGTCAATTTATGCTTAAAGTTATTTAAGAAATTAATAACGGGGCCTTTCAGGGGGGCAGACTGGACCGGTTCATTACCACCCCCGGCATTTAAAACCGGCGGCAAGTAGTGGCTTTATGCCACTGCGTTTCGCATTAGGTAATGCCGGGCTCCGGCGCCCGTTTTATCCCTCACACATATAAAAACTATTTCTATATACTATAGGCTAGGCAGAGGATCCGTTTCCCACTTGGCGCCCAAGGTAAAAGCTAAACTAGATATTTAAACTATTAATTTTATATCCTTTAAGATGGATAAGACAAGGTTACTTGCCTCTCACCTGATGCGTCATGCGAGCGTCACGGATCCAATAATTATAGAATTAGATCTTTTCACCAAGCAGCTTCTTTTGGATCGCCCTACGTACTCGCCCCTGGGAGTGTGCACCTTGTCAAGACCATTGACGGTTACGGTGGGTATATTTAATTTTAAAAAAATATTGACATAAAACCCAAAATAGATATTTTTTTGTAGGTACTGCTTAATCAAGCAGTGGTAATAACAATCATACATTTATAGAAAAAAAATTAAATCAGCTTTACGCTGTATCACGCACACAGCACGGTAGGCAGAGGGAATATAGTGTTAACACACTCTGTTTCCCACTTTCCGTTGAATTCTGGAGGCATTGCGTGTTGTGTGGCAGAACTAAACGCCGCGCTTTTGCCTCGATAGCAGAGCGAAGAAACACATTCATTATATAACACATTTTTCTTCCAGATAATTGGATCGGTCACTACATATCTAGTTATAATTTTTCAATTCCGGACTGATGAATCTTAAGATATGAGATTTTAGAACGAAAAGAGAATTATTGCTTAGACGAAGTAGAGGATAGAGTACTCTAATTATTTGAGAAATTTAACTGAGAGTTACTCAATGTTTCAATCAAAAACTGGAAATTCAAACGGTGTATTTGATTCCTAATACTTTACAGAACTAGTTATCTAAAATCTTATACTAGATATCTAAAATTTATTTAGTAATATAGTTGCCAGTGTTAAATAAATTTTAATTAATATTGTTTTATCATAATAAAAATAAATACCAAATCAAAGTTGGCAACATCTATCCTTGCTGTCATCAGTTTTACCACTCAACACGCAATTTCTTGAACATTAGGCGGAAAGCGGAGAAGGGACACTATGTTTCTCCTGACTCCTCTGAAATATGCCTAATTTCAAAACAATTATGAAGAAAGGAGTTCACGAGAAATTATCTTATCTTAAATAATTTTTTCTTTAAAACGTTTATAAATATTTATGTTCATGAATGTTACACAGCTTCTTCGTCATATTGCATTCTTTTAAATTTCATTTTTTATATTTATTAATATAAAGTAATAAAATAATTTAATCTTAATGAAAAACATATCAAGATTTTGAATATTTGATTAGTTGTTAGCATACCATTGTAGATTAAATTATATAGGAAAATTTGTTAGGAGAAAATACAGTACTTCTTTCTAGAAATGTAATTGAAGCTAATATTAATGGAAATCATGAAGAAAAACACAAGTAAATTGTTTTTTTTTAAAAAAAACATTCTTTTAATATTTCTTACTTAATTGTACATAAAATTTATTGTTCTCCGTTCAAATTAGCAGTTGCTGCAATCCATTCATAGTGAGAATCCACACGAACATTGACCGCTGGAAAGTATGGTTGCCCACAGC
>DWGR01005402.1:0-10399 GCA_018247715.1 Heliconius burneyi
ATTTCACTTTTTGTCAGATATAAAAATAGGGAGTGGGGCTTCTTAAAACTAGGCTCCATCTGCTTATCCTTCTAAATGCAGGATACATCGGGATAAAAATTAACACATTATAAATAAGTTATTTAAAATTGGTGTAAATTAACGATCAACAATCAAAAATACCTAAATTACTTTCAATTGGAAGAAATAACAAAATAAAATTAAATGTAAAATATTCAGGGATAAATTAAAATTAAAAATGTGCGCGTTAGTATGCCGTAACCAACGAGGTATAAAAAGATCTCATCAAGTTTTGCGGATTTCATTATAATCCATACTCTATACAAAAAAGCTTTAAACGAAGTTTGATATAGTAAAGTAGATTAGAGCTGTAACGTCGAAGTTAGCGATTTCCAACGAACGACCAATTTTATTTCTATTCCTAACTTGTTAGCGGACACTGTAGGGCGTGGTCACACTGTCGTGAGTTTAACTAAATATATTTTTTATATGTACGAGTATATGTCACCGTATGATTATGAAAACGGTTATTTTATAATGTAACGGTCTTCTTGTGCGTAAATTTATAAACTATCCAAATATCGTGAATCGACTGACTGGTGAACTGTGAAGATTATAAAGTAACTGTTTTCATAATCTTACGGTAGCATATACAAGTCATCGTTCGCAACTTTATTTGTGTGGATCATTTCATACATTGCCTGGACTTCCAAGTATTGCCAAGCATTACTGAAGTATTGTATAAAATAATGAAGTTATACAGAGTGCCAGTAACAAATATATATTTATTTAAATATTACTAAAAATGAAAACTAGCAATGACTAACTAGCGCTTTATAATTATGTTATATAAAGTACAAGCAAAAAACTTCCTTTTTATTTACAATAAACTTGTAGTGGGAAGATTATCTCTTTATTATCTATTAGGAGATAAAGTTTTTAAGATTTCGTACCTTAAAAGCTAAAAAAGGAACCTTTACCTATAGGATCGTTTTGTTGTTCGTCTGTAAAGACCATTTATCTCGAGATCGTGTGGAGGTATCAAAGTGAAATTGGAATCAAATATTTAAGTCAATGATTCCTTGAAGCACAAAAAAGATCAAGCTTCTAAGTCAACGCAATCAAAAGATAATGCATCGATTTCGCTGCATTTTGTAAGAAAATCATCGCTTAATCAAATTCTATAGGGTATTACCAGAGGAACTTCAGTTATGAAAGTTGGCATGAAGTGAGAAATTACAATACACATATTGAAAAAAACCCGCGAAGTGAAAACTTATAGTTATTTCATAGAAAAAAATACACTTCAATGACTTCAACGTCGCGCTTTGCTTCTGTTACCTGTGCGAAGAAATAGAAATAATTATTTTTTATGAATGAGAATCAAACTTACAGTCATCGCGATTACAGTCAAATGCTGTGCCACTGCGACACAATAAAAACGTTTATAAATTAAAATAAAATATTTACAATAATACATTCCACCAATATCCTTCATTCGATTAAATGTATCGATAACGTATCATAACTGTATTCATTTAACTCTTGATTGAAATGAAATTGAATACCGTTTTAAAACTGAACATATTATGTAAATTTTAAGCCTTAAATATTTTCGATATATTCGTGTAATATTTTTTTTACTTTACGCTGTATCTCGCATTTAGCAGGGTAGGCCAAGGGAAACTAGAAACCTTGTGTTGAGGAAACTCTATCCAATAAGACTCTCGTTTTCTTGAGGTATTATGTGTTGAGTGGCGGAACGAGAAGTTGAAAATAAGTTAAATATCTACTGTGTTTACAGGCAGTTAGTATGCTACTGCGTCACGGTGGCCTTTATAGGAAAATAAAACATTTTTATAGATGTAAGTAGACGGAAAATCTCATGGCTGAGTAATAATAGGGAAAAGACCGGTATGAAATCCGTGAAATAGCTATTCTATCTACCTTTAGTTAGAGCAGAGCTTTGATAGCTAGTGGCCAACCTTCAGCATTGAAGAAGCGCGTAAAGAAGAAAACGGACTGCTGGACTGTAAAGCAATATGTAGTACCTCGAATTCGGTAATTGACGAACGGAATATTTTCAAACTAGAATCTGTTTTTCGAGGTTAATATGAATAAAAACGTAAATATATTGTTACATATTAAAAGCGCAGAAGTGGTCTAGGGTGTAAGAACACAATTTTTCGCCGATTGCATTTAGATATTGCATAAAATAATTTCTATATCAATTCTTCCCCAACTATAGATAGACCCCATTACCATTGCGTCATTTGCTTTCTACAAACAGTAGTAATTTGAACTAGATAAATACATATATTAAAATCCCAAGCCACCTGTCCCCATATATAATATCTATATATTTCAGCTTTATCTCCAACTATAGTTTCCGGCGTAAACTGTTACAACTGTCATATAACTTAATATTCACACTGTTCGCTCGTAGTAATGTAAATCGGTACAACTATTAGATCTAGTTTAATGCTTGGGCTGTATAGATTTAAGCGATGATTGTGGGTTCACATTTCAGTATAAAAATATACGTAAGTAATATATACTTTATACTTTTATTTACCTATAGACAATATTAAATATTTTATTTCCTCGAATGGGAATCGAGCCCACAACCTGCAGTCGTTTTGCATCACGCTTAGAGCCACACGCTTGTCTACCCTCCTACGCCACGACTGGCCTTATATTTATATAATGTATACAAATATATGCAATATGGTGTAAATAGATTTGCAATGTGATGTCTTGAAAACAAATATTATATTTTTTATGTTACCCGCCGTAATAGAAAAACGCAATTGCGTTCTTGCCTTTGTTTGCTATCGCCATAATAGGCTAGTCTGGAAAAACGATAGTATAATATTTCTACATACCTACTAGGTTGGAAAAAAGCGATTATTTATCACTATCACATACAAAAAACTGTTGATTTTAGCAGAAATTAAACAAGCGAAATGATACAACATTACTTCCGCTGCCATAGCTTTGGATGTTATTAAATTGGAACTATTTTTCTATATTTAAATATTAAATAGCAGATAAATATTATTTAATATTATAAAATTTAAAATAAGTCTGAGCCTTATATATTGCTTAGCTTCAATGTTTATTCTGCAAATAGCGAAGTAGGCAGTGAGAACCGGGGAAATGATAATTCAAGCCTGGATCTCCGACTGAACCCACAAACATCGCGCTTACAGTCCGATGTTGATTCACTGCACCTCGAGAAATAATCATTTTATGTATACAACCAATAGATATAATTAATAACCATGTATATAATAAGTAAACTATGTAACCATAATATGCATTTATATACTGCAATAAAGATTTACCAGAAAAATACAATTATTGTGGTACCTGATGATGGCTGCAACTTTATCTCATATAGTCAGGACAATAGGAAGAAAAAATAACAACTACCGACAGACAGACTTTAAATCTGAATTCGAGACATTTCGCATTGAGTGACGGAGTTCAACACCGCAATAGGGATATAAAAATAACTTCAGGGATGTAAATAAAATGTTCCCCGAGAGATCGAATTCAGAACCTTCAGGTGGATAACCACAGCGCCACAATGGCCCATATATGTTTAACCATTTAAATTAATACTAATAGCATAGTGATGCACTACTAAGTTAAAAATTTTTTCAATTAAATGCATAATGCATTTTATATACCGTGAAAAAGGCAGCTTATAAACATTTCAAACAGATTTACCAGGGAAATACAATTATTGTGTTAACTAAAGACGACTGGAACTTTGTCTCAAACAATGGGGACGATAGGGAGAAAAAAAACGTAAATTGTTCCTTTCTTTGAGCTGAACCGTCCAAAAGACGGACTTTATGCATAATTACTGTCTCTCATTTAAATATTTTCAACTTTCTACTTGTTACTAAAAGCATTGTTGATAAACTTTATAATGTATACGGATGGGAGTAGGGCGATTAAATAATAAGTACATTTCATGCTAGTTAAGCTTAGGGTTATATTTTGTGTTCAAAAGCTGAAATTTATATCCCTGCTTTTATCTTCCTCTTAGTATACAATAGTTAATTTGAAAATAAAAAAAACCGTGCAAGTGCAAGTTGGACTCGCGCACCGCGTTCTGTATTTTTTTTTACTTAGCTTTGCGAGCGTTTGCACTTATTTTGTATAGAAATAACTACAATTATAAGTTTGTAATAGGTAGAAGTTCTCCCTTCTTGCCAAATTTTATAATTGTAGATCTACAGAAAATATTTTGTAGGTTTTGGTGGTTTTACAGCTAAGTATTTTTATAAGATACTTAGCTTGATATACTTCTTTAGTTGTACAGCGTTAGATGTCATAAATATTAACTTTCAATACGATACTAATGGTTGCCAGTTCGATATCCACTTCAGGAATTATTTATATTTTGTACCATATATATAAGATAAAAAAATATCTTTATTATTATTCTTAAATAAAGTATTATCTCTTTCCTGATAAAAAATAGATATCCTTGGCGTATAGTTTATTCAATGCGCAGGGCAAAATGACTTACTATTTGATTCTTTCAGCTACAGAAAACTACACTAATTGCTATGGGAGGAAAAAAAAAATAAAAGAAAACAGACAGACAAATAGACAGATAACATAGTGATTCTATATACAAAATAGATTCCGCTTTTTTCTTTTAGGTACGAAAAATATTTCATTTTGTAATATTTGGTTATTCGTAATAACGAATAAACAAATATTACAAAATGTTCTTAAAACAAATATTACGATGTTTAATCGTAATCATTTTCATTTTGCATGCAAGCAACTTCTTACTCATAAGCCTTCGCTTACACATACTTAAATTCAGAGCAGAATTACAAATAACTCATCCTTTTATCCTTAATCTAGGGTATAGCGTCAATTTAAAACTTTCATCGCAGCTTGCTGGAAGCTGTGCGCATTAGCCTTGCATTTTCAATATCTGGAGTTAAATTCTTGCACCCAGAACACATTTCATAGGAGTAGCGTGGTAAAATATTAAATGAAATTATTATTTATATATTTTGGTTTGGTTTTGCATATTAAACGCTAGAGAGATTGATTAATAAGCCATTGTTTTCCTTTATTTTTTTTGTTATACGAAAATTTATACATAATCGAAATAATACACCCATATATACTACGTATAAATAAATATTAAAGATTATTTTTATCGTTTCAGCTTTTACTATATCAGATCCTACTTTTAATACAGCCCTTATAAAAATAATTATTAAGTAGTTACGAGGGCTGCAGTTGGAGGGTAAAGAAAATCTCTCGCGCTCACATTGTCAGCGTTTTGAACGCTCGACGGATATCAGACGGACACATTATAACATAAAATATTTTATGCGCCTGTGATACCGAGCGCTATACAACAAACTTTGTTATGATGTGACGACAAAAATAAAAAATATATCATATTAAAATATATTTTCTTTCCGCTCTCTCTTACACTATGTTCTAATATTAACAAACACGGCGCGGTTAAACACAGCTCGCAAATCAAGTGGGAGAGTATTGCCGTTACTTTAGTTTCGACAACTCGTTAGGAAGCAGGAAAAGTTTTAGTTTCATCGCCTATGGAGTCATATTGGTTTTTGTAACGAATGCTCCTATGAAGCCTTGTTCTAGTGGAGTTTAGAAACAACTTTTGGAGTGGTTGAGCTTTTAATTTGAACTTTTGTACAGTAAACTATAGATAAAACGATTAAAGTGACTGATTGAATGGGACGTCATGATCGTGCCGTCATATTTATCGGCGCTTAACTCATATATCACATTAGAACACACGAAGGAGATTGTACGGTAGAAAAGAAACTATATTCTCATATGTGTAATATAGTCCCTTTTTTACCGTACAATCTACGTCGTGTGTTCTCCATTTGTATGGATATGTGTCACGTTGTCGTGACATTGGCGAAGTTATTAGTGCTCAACTGGCACGCACGAAGCTCGCCATAAATTAAGAACTGAACTGTATGTTAGCTCCGGGACCCTAACAACAACTAAAAATATAATGCATTATAAGTCCCCTTCGTAACTTTAACCGCAATCGCATACGTAATATTTAATTTTCCTTGATCGGCTAGGCAACATAGAATTTTTTTTAATGCGAAGTAGTTTCTGAGATCGCGAGATCGCATGAAAGTATCAAGTTGAAATTATATCAACATAAAATATTTAAGTCTAAAGTCCCCTAGAGCACTGAAAAATTCAAGCTTCTAAGTGTACGCAATCAAAAAATACGAGCATTTATGCAACATTTTTGCTTTACTCGTATTGAATGAAATTCTCTGCGTAATCAAAACCTATGCTTACTTTGAGAAACACGGCGTTAAGACCCGTCACTAGGATTAGGATTATTTATATCAATAAAGTAGGAAAATTATTGACAATACGAGTTGGTACATATGACTGCCGCACCTTGTCATACCAATCCATAGACAGATTTTTCAATAAATTATAATAAGCGTATGGCATGGTACTGTATAAAGATAAGTAACGCTAAGTAGTTTTAAGATAAACGAAATACTGAATTATGATCACGTAACACGCAAGCTGTACTAAATTAATCCTCGCTTAGTCATTCTCTTCACGATTTTCGCGAATAGCTGACGTGACCAGGTTTCACTGTTTTATGACTTATGTAAATAAAACAAATACCTTTTGCTAAGTAGACTGGTTAAATTTTACTGAAGTTTTTAAGCTACGTGTAAATAATCTATGTGTAAATCTTTAAAACTTTTTATAATCTGTTCTGTTATGTTCTTTTATTATGGCGACCATTTTCTGCTCATTTACTGATTTTCTGCCTGGAAGTGTCGTAATGGAGCGGAGTGTCTTAACAGTTGGTTTTCCGATTTTCTCTGTGTGGTTCCATCCTTCTATGTGTGGAATACAGAGTGAGACTAATACATTGTATCGCGCATATAGCAAGCAAAGGGAACTTATTATTCAAAACACTCGTTTCCTAAATGTTCATCCAATTTTCAAGACGTTGCGTATTAAGTGGCGGAACTCAACATCGCACTTTGTTATGTTACAAAAAAAATAGTATAATTGATTCTCCTAAATAGGATCAAACCTAAGAGCGTTTATAGTCAAACGCAATGCCACTGCGCTACGACGACTTTGAAATATGCAAAATTCCAATATTTATAAATTCGAGCAATTTACCAGATTTATCCCATTTATGGCGTCACGTCACGATGATGTGACAGTTTTATATCGTCATTGTTTACTGGGAGCGGGAAACAATTCATTATGCCTTGTCATGTTGTTTGACACTAATGGTACTTTGTTCGCAATAAAATCAGACACTTGTTGATTATATGGGTGATTTTCTTGATTATTTATTAATAATAAACAACCAAGAGGTTATTATTTTTTATTTCTAG
This sequence comes from Heliconius burneyi, assembly GCA_018247715.1. NCBI lineage: Eukaryota > Metazoa > Arthropoda > Insecta > Lepidoptera > Nymphalidae > Heliconius > Heliconius burneyi. The sequence goes on from DWGR01005402.1 coordinate 7,425, forward strand.
ATTATAAATAAACTCGTTCACTGCTGACAAACTGCTTCACGCAGTATCCCGAACACAGCAGGGTGCGCAGAGGGACCCTCGTGTTAAGACACTCCGTTCCCCACTTTCCACCGAATTCTGGATACATTGCGTATTTTTTTCTGGATTATTTACTAAATTAATAGTAATTAAAAAAGAAAAAAATGTATTGTTCAAAATATGTTAAAGCTTTTTCTGCATATAGTAATAAATGATTAAATTAAGTTGAAAGAAGACAATATGTTTCAGTCTAAGAATACTTTTAGTAAACGAATGAATAGCGATAACAGGATAAGCAATAGCTATAACAGGATAGGCAGTGGGATAGGTACTGCGTTTCCCACTATCCGTCCAATTATTTTATATCATATCTTCAAATAGAGCATATATTTATATATATATAAACATTAAAAAAACTAGCTCTACTTAATAATAATTAAAGGTACTCCAGTAAAACGACAATTTCACGCATATTATTTTATTAAGTGGACTGTAGCTAGGCTTGTCTATACCTCATTAGTTACACATAATTGACAATAATATAAATTATTCTTAGCCTAGGGGGTATAAAAATAAAATGTAAAAAATCACTATCTACCGTCATCAGTGTATATAACGTTTAAGTCATATATTATGTAATGTAACAAACATAAGCGTCAGAATGTATGAATAATTTGCGACTACAGCGTTATAATAGCAAATAATTTTTTAAATCAGATATTAATATTTAAACTTATTATTTTTTTTTGTAGTTAGTACAAATTATGATTTTTTGATGTAAAACTGTACGCGCACTGTGGAATTTATCATTGCGGCAAAATGTTCATACAAATAGAATGCATCTATGGTCTTATACGAGTATAATCTTTCAATTTGTTAAGTAATGTTAAATATAAGAATTTATAAAATGAAGATGATTTATATATTTTTGATATAAATGTAAATCAGACCTAAAATGACATTTTGACCAAGAAATACTGTTCTTCTAAATTGGAATAAAATTTAAAAATATGATTGAAATATATGAATATTTGTTACTGCACTCCATCTGTGATATTAAATAATTCTTATAGGTTGATTAAAAAACAAAACTTTAAGTTACATACGACTGGATGTAATCGTTTTATTTTTTATCTAGAAATACCTATCTCATTTAACGCCGTAAGGATATACACTATTTGTCATTCATTTCTCGGAATAGGAATCAAATCCCTAACCATCATGTTAACATACAGAGACTTATTGACTGCGCTACGTTGGTTCAGCTTCATTCTGTATTTCTTTTGTAAGTGTCTTTCTTGATAAATAAGTACAATAACAAATATAACTTAATCAAAGTCATATGTTAGCATCACTTAAAATAATATTCTACGCAGAACATAATATTAAGACACTCCGTAACGTTTGTAACGTGTCTTGAGCCACACATTATCTTACCATGGCAGAGAAATGAAGATAATTCATTCCCCATAGTGGGGATTGAACCTATAACCATCGGGCTTACAGTTAGATACAATCGCACTGCGCCAAGATGGTAATAATCGACCCAGCTACCTTTATATTTTTCTCATAAATAAATCAAAGTACTTTACATGCACACGAGTGTACCGGAAGTGACAAATTTGCAACGAATGTGCGAACCACATCGTTAGTTCAAGTCTGAAAGCAAACTGGAATATATGAAATCTTGTATTGCCACGAAAGCTTAGATGGATGATATTCGGCTGAAATATTTTGACTTAAACTTAATATTCCTCAACTTCACATCTCATCATAATATTTAAATAGTAGTATCTATATGAAAAGAAAACATAGCGTTGGGTTATTCAACTCTTTACTTCCTTCTAATGTTTATGATTTCTTGTTCATCTAGGGTTTCATACAGAGTTTTACAATATTTGGAAATTTACATTACTAGTAGCTGCCCGCAACTTTCTTAGCAGGAATTTAAAGATTTAAAATGAAAAATAACATTTACTTTTTTCCATTTAATTTACGTTGGAATTTCGAGAAATCCGCTCTTGGTACTTCCTTATTATAATCTTCAAGGAATCTTCATGGCAAATATCAAATTTCTAAGTCGTTTCAAGTAGTTTCAGCTGTGCGCTATCTGTCAGTCAGTCAGTAACGGAAGATTTTGTCAACTGACAGATGGATGCCACCTCAGTCTACCCGTGACCACGGATTACTTTGAATTAAATGAGTAAAATAATTTAAAATTGTAATAACAATTTATAATAATGCGTTATTTTCATTTTTTAAATTAACTTTTATTGATTTATACATTGTATACATCGTACTATTTAAATAATTCTACTACAATTTTAAGTTATTTAAATTTTATATTTAAAAATGACAGATTATTGTATGTAATATTTGATAAATTAATAACAAAATCAATTTGGGCTATATATTGACAATACGAGGATATCAAAAAATCTGGGTAAAGTCATCCAGTTTAAAAAATAAAACAACTGGATTTGAATCTGCTGTTCCTTAAATGTTTTCAAGTGTCATAAGGATTTAATATTTAGGATCTTATCGTGTAGAAGCTGTAGAAAGCTTTACTACACAAAGATTGTTATAAACAATAATATAATATTAAGAGACTACTGTTACGAGAGTACACAAGGGTGTGGCTCTAAAAGATGGTTGTGAGTTCGATGCCTACTCGGGAGAACGAAATATTTTAATTTCTTTGCTCTGGTAATGAGTAAAAGCGGGGCGGTGATTTCCGCCACCCCAACTCGGCAGAAAATAAAAAACGGGATGATAATGTCTTAAAAGAAATACAGTGTCTCAACACTAGATTCCTGGGTTTCCTCTGTCCATCCGGCTATACATTGTGGAGTTAAAAGTAATAAAAATTATTAATATGTTTTTAAAATTTGCAAAGCTTTATTCACTTTTAACTAGATCTAACCATCACTATCAGTCTGTTAACAACGATATTACTA
>DWGR01005403.1:0-10399 GCA_018247715.1 Heliconius burneyi
GAGATCACGTAACTCCATACCGGATATCAGATTCCTTTGGGTCGCAGGTTCGATACATGTGCTACTTTCACCGCATCGCTAGTTTGTACTGTCCACTGTCTAGCTAATACCTATATTAGAATTTTATTCTATTATGATCTTGAACGTTTTAAGATTGATTAAGGGGATTTTTTTTATAAGAAATTCTACGTTTTTAATGGTTTTAGTATAAAATATATAATCAATATCCTTTTTAACTATATAGGTAGACAATTCTTTTTATAAAGTATCATTTATAGTTGAAAAGCTATCAACCTTTCCCGTCTGTCTGTCTGTTTATTTCATGTTAGCTTTATTTTAGCATTTGTATGTAAATTTGCGATAATTTAGTTGTATGTACATATATGAAAAAATTGTAAATTATATTTATTATATCAATGACTTAATAATGACAAAAATAAACATATTAAATGATAATCCGTAACTAGGTGCACGTGCTCAATATATTTACTATACTTTGTATACTGTATATTGCAGGGAAGATAGAAGGAACCCAGATAAGACACTGCTCTAGGCTATCCGCTCAATTTTCGAGACATTGCTTTTACTTGAATGGGAATAATTACAATAGATATATGTATATTATATATGAACATAACTACGTGTGTACATATGTACATACCTACTTCTACAATTGAATAATTATTATGAAAGTTTAAAACTATTCGTTCTTTTGATGCAACCATCATTAGAAAGAACAGTCAACTGTATATATGCAATAGATGTATATATATTATAATATAGTATTATTCAACTAGAATTATAAACGGTATACAAGATTGTTCTTGATCGAGATAGCAATTATATCTACGCGTTTGTATCGCGTGAGGTGTTAGGATGCTATAATTTGGATCAATGATCTGTTCTACGTCTAGCACGCGTGTTGTTGTACAAACTGTTTTGAATTACGAGTAGGTGTCTTGTTATTTTTTGTTTTATGTAAATTGGTAATTATATCATGTATTTATAACTGTATAAAGCTCCCTTCAGACAAACAGGTTTAATATATTATTTATGCTTGGTTATTAATATATTTTTTAATTAATAAATTACACTCAGTAAGAATTATTAATAATAATTTTAACTCTTTTATGACTGATAAACACGAAAATGAAAATGAAAACTCCTACATTCAAGGGTTTCTGGTAGAGATCTCTATTAGAGATAAGTTATCCTTTGTACACATTCTTTCTGTTAATATATGTTTTCTGTACTTTCTTTCATGTGTGGTACATAAATAGATGAAAAAAGAAAAAAAAAACTGCTAAAGTACCCAAGCCGTGGCTTTTTTTCTAAAAATTATAATCCATTTAGACTTTTCCATTGAGATGGAATAAAACATCTTTATCAATCTATGACAAACACGATGGATGGATCTATCTTTTTATGTTATCTTTAAAAAATTGCATAATATTTTTTAAGATTAGCATTTAATATCATTAGCGTGGTATTGTGTGTTCTACATAGGAACGGAGTGTCTTAACACTAAGTTTCCAGGATCCGTACCTTGCCCTCCCTACCCTGCTGTGTACGGGATACAGCGTGAAGGTACAATAAAAAATAATTAACTGTTTGGTACTATACAGAAACATCTAATTATTGATTTATATGTTGAATCTTTCAGCGTATCTTTCGATCAATGAAGTCGAAGGCTCTACTGCCGTACACAAATAGTAACATGTATGTCTGTACTCATGTACTCATGTGCCGATAGGGATCATGTTGACATGAATAATTACCTAGTGATTGATTACAATGAAGTTCTGAGGAAAATTACAATTAGATAATGTAAAAACATCTTAGCGAAATCACTGCTAAAAATAAGTCTATTCTTGTTACAAAGAGGTGAGTAAAAAAGAATTACAAATACAATTTTTTGTACAGAATTTTCCAAAGAGTTCAGATACTAGGGTGTGTAATATTAAAAAACATATTTTATACTTCATGCGTATCCTCTCTTTAAAAATCAATTTTAAAAATGTTTAGAATGTTCATAATGTTTTTTTGTTTAGTCTATCTTAATATTAGTAATACACTGTACTTGGCTGGCTAATCAAAATATTTTGGAAATTAAACGTTCATTGAATGTACAATAGCTAGACGGAGTTAACTATATAGCTTACTTCATACAGTTTACCTGTGGCTTCGCCTCCCGTGATCAAGTTGTGTATCCCATGATACAAGTTTTAAGTATCCGCAAACGCGTCGGTTGTGGGTTCGATTCCTACTGAGGAAATTAATTATTATTAATATTTTTATTTCTTGGTTCGACGCTTTGCGTTGAGTTCCGTCACTTAGCACGCAATGACTAGAAAAATCGGTGGAAAGTGGTGAATGAAGTGTACAGCACACTAGATTCTCTCGGTCTACACAGCTATAAGCGTGAAGCCTAAAAAAATGTCTAGAGCCTTAATCACACGTGACATTTGATAGACTACTAATACAAAAATATTTTTTTTTCATTTGCATCATTCACATAAATTATATATTAAACAAACAAACTCTTAACTTCGCTTCTGATATTATTAATTGTGTAAATAATAATTAGAAGCTTGAAATGCGAAAATTGTCCAGCTCTCTATCTCCACGATCCGTCCAAATAAACAAGCTTTATCGAACAAGCTGTTAGTATTGGAAAGCCGGCGGTGATGTTGGTCAAGAATATAGGTATTTATGTATCGAGATAACTGACTGATGGCCCCGTTGCGTGCGCACGCGTCGTTTTTATAATAATCGCTTTAGTTTATCGCTTTATAATGGTGCGGGTTCTTTATTGTGGGTACCTCATTGCTTATAGTACTATTGAGGTGTTAAATTTAAATTTTAGGCCGTCGTGGCGGAGCGGCTCAAGGGTGTTACTGTGAATGCGACGGTTGTGGGTTAAATCCCCACTCGAGGAAGTTAATTGTTTGTTGACGTTTATGTTTCCGTTTCCTCGCTCTGGTGTCGAGGCAAAGCGCGGCGTTGAGTTATGCTACTCAACACGCAATGCCTCCAGAAAGTGGGGAACGGAACGTCGTAACACTAAGTTTGCTCTGCCTACCCTGCTGTGTGCGGGATACAGCGTGAAGCTGATTTTGATTTCTGACAATTTGTTCACCTATATTATATTTATTAAAAAAATCCACGTATCGCCGTATTTTTCGAGGCATTTCAAGTGTGGTGGAACTCCGGAGTTTTGTCTTGGTGCTATAGCGAAGAAATGAAAATATAAGAAAATATTAATTGGTTCCCTCGTGTGGGGATCGAATCCACATCCATTGTGTTTCAGCCATACCCTTGTGCCGCTGCACCATGACGGCCTCATTATACATGTTCATATGCTAAATATCCGTGACCTCCAGGAAGTAACGACAGTTGATCTTCGTTAATTTTAATTAAGAACAATAATACTATGGTCGATGTCATGGCAAGCGTGTATATTGAATGAATGAAATAATTTTGAGTTAGTAGACTTTATTATAAGCTAGTTTATTACCTGTGGCTTCATCCGCGTTGTCAAATGGATATAAGTCAATCAATCCAACAAAATAAAATATCTATGCAAATCAGTTGCTGAGGTTAGCGCCTTTAACCAAACATACTTTTATTTTTAATTACTTTTTTTGTAAAGTGTTTGCAAATGTTTATTCGTAAGCCACTTTACACCTAGTATGTAGATTACAGCGTATAAATAGCTTTACGAGTATTACGGTGTGTTATTGGGTCACCCACATAGCTTGTGTGTGGTATTTTACTTATGACGTATGTACATATATGTGTATTGTTGATTACTTACATTGTGAGTACATGTATGTAGAATTCTCATATATTGTAGTTCTCGGTTTTCTCTTTTAATATTTCACAGAAGGAACCTATTGTTAAGATACTCTTCCACTAGTTTCTGTTGAATTTTGGGAGCCATTGCGTGTTGAGTGATAAAATTCGACGGTGCGCTTTACCTTGACATTAGAACGAAAGAAATGAAAATATAAATTTAAATAAATATGTAATTTTTTTGAGTGGCAATCGAACCCACAACTAGTCGCTTACATTACGTACCCCAGACCTCATCGACCACGACTGACCTCATTATCATCATTATGCTACAGTTATGTTGTTTCTTTTTATTTATCTACATATCTGCGATTTTAACCCGTTTGAAAAAATTTAAAGAAATACTATTTAAATAATCTAAGTTTTTACTGGTCTGAATCATAAATGCGTTTTCCTGAATGCACAGATTATACACATTCTAATGTAAATTCAAACATAAAATGTTCAAATGTGATGTTTTTATTAGACCCGCCACAGATATCGTATTCCAATTCCAAGCCTACGCGATGGAAGTCGTGGGTCGAAACTAGTTTTAATTATACCCAACGTATTCATATCAGTTTTCAAAGCCACTGTCAAATTATAACAATTGCCACCATTAACGTCAATAGGCAATCTTATTAAATATATTATTCTGCATTTCGTTTTGTGTTCGAGATCAAAATATGAGTGGTATTTAACTTGACCTTTGTTCTGATCAATGGATGTACTTCACTCGTAAAACTTTCAATTTCGAAATTCAATTCGGTTAGTTATATTGTATAATTGACGCAGTTCAGGTATACTCGTATTTTGTTTGTTCGAGATGTGGGTATCTTGAAATTTCTATATATATATATGATTTGTTATAAGCAATCTTAGCTATGGTTGTGCAGAAGCCTTCGATTCCTATTTGAGAGAAGTAATTATTATCATTTCCTCTTTCTGGTCGACGTTGAGTTTTGTCACACAGGTTTAAGTCTCGGACTCGGGCGGAGAGTGGAGAACGATTTGCTTGACACTAGTTTCTCTGTCTATCTTGCCATACGGGATAAGGAATGAATCTAAAAAGATATTATATACTTTCCATATTCCACGATGCCTGCCTACAAATGATTCACAAAACTTATCAGACATGTCTGTCGAAGCATATCAAACATACAGTATGTCTACAATAAATGATCATTTAATTGTTAATCGAATTAGAGCGAGACAATACGTACGGATGGAGGTACTAATTACTACGGACGGACGGACCGACAGAGACGCGTGTGTCGCGTGTGCAGTGGTTTGGGTTGTTCTAATATTATAAATGCATTTTAAAAGTGCAGGTTCTTTTGGTGGGTCTTGTGTCAATTTTTGTAGTTAAAAATGTATGTTTGTGTGTGTCCCTAAGGATGTGATGGCGTAAAGTCCAAAAATCCTCGTCAAAATTATCTTGGAACTAGGATTTTCAACTAAAATAGTGCTGAGCTGAAGTAGGACGCTGAGATGTTTTCGAGGAAAAGGAAAACTAAACATAACGCTACCTTAAAGAGACGGTGCTCCATTAAGCCAAACGTGAGTTAAATATACGAATGTTCATATTTCTTAGAAGATTTTATTAAATATGTCCAAGGAAAACTTAATTAGAGTTAAAAGTCGTTCCTTTGAGAACTTTGTTTTTGTACTGTGTATTGTGTGTGCTTCGTAATTAATCAACTTGTATTTGTTTTTACAGTTGAATGTCTTGTTGTGTTAATATAATGATTTAAATTTTTAAGTTAACTTTTTAAAATTAATCTAAAAATTGTTTCAAATGAGGAGAAAGTTGAGAATGGAGAATTCTAACACCAGGTTTACCATTCATATAGCTCTCTCTAGAGATGTGTTATTACACATAAGATTTATGATAAGGAATTCTAAATTTATGAGTTAAGACGTAATACCTATTTGTATTGATAAGCGATTTTCCCCATGCGAGATATATCAATTCAATTTATAATGACTTTGATGCATGAGCATTGTAATTATAACAAGAAAAATAATTAATTCGTTTTATTTAATACTAGCGATCCGCTCGCGGCATCGCCCGCTTGAACTACACAATTATTTACTAGTCGTGGTACAACTTTCTTTATTTATAAACAGATTGAAATAAAATAAACAATAAATATTAAGGATTTTTTTATTATAATAGAAATATGAAACTGCTTTAAAAAAAATATATTTTTTTTTTAAAATTTAATAACATGATAATTACTGCCGATAATTGTCTCATATATCTTTCATGTACAGACGGCGAATAGTTCCATTTTTATTATTTAAATTACTCATTAACTAAATGCTGTTGTTTAATTTAGTCTACTTTAGAAAAAAAAAAATTAAATCAGCTTCACTCTATATCCCGCACACAGCAGGGAAGGCAGCGGGAATCTAGTGTTAAGACACTCCGTTCCTCACTTTCTGCCGAATTCTGGAGGCCTTGCGTGTTGAGTGGCAGAATCCAATTCCGCGCTATGCCTTGACACCTGAGCGGAGATGTGGAAATATAAACGTAAATAAATATTTGATTTCTGTAAGTGGGGATCGAACCTACAACCGTCACGTTACAGTCATACCCGTGTGTCGCGGCGCGATGACGGTCTCAAGTTAATCGGCCTCTGGTTTTTAAAAAAAATTGTAGCAGAATATTTATTCTTTATATGGTGGTCATTGAACATTTTTTCTTGTCGTAAATTTTAACGAATGCAAAAATAAAAGCGTTTATAGTCTTAAATAAACTTACACTCTCGATTCTCGGGACAACCTCGGTGAAGTCATCGACGAATATACTGAATCATCTTCTTATTATATCTTAAAGATCAGGGCTGACTGACTGGCTGAAGATTTGCAAATATTTATATTAATGCATATATTTTTGAAATTTTACTATGTATTTTAAAATTAAGTTTAAGTGGCGTAATTGTTAATATTTTACTACTATCCCAGTAGCGTATTCTTCTTGCCTTACATTATTTTTAATATTATTAGAATAAAATATCTGTGTTCAATGATATCTGTCAGACATAGCCGTAGAAATACTGTAGTTAAATGAATTGCTATTGAAATAAGTATTAAATTTTATTACGTTTATGGTGGTCGTGGTGGTGGTGGACTTTTACGTTGAAGGTTAATGACCGAAGTGTATGCAAATAATTATAGCTAAAAATGTCTTAATAAGACATTTAAATAAGCATCCTATAGATTTTACGGTTACAAAGTTATTTAATGTTGTTTTTTTGCTAATGCTTTACCCTACATGAAACAGCGTGACGAAACTTAACGTCGATCTTTTTTTACCAGATCTGAACATTATTTCAAATATACCAATTCCCCCGAGTAGAAATCAAACCTATAACCATCGTGATCACAGTCAAACACTGTCCCACTGCTCCATAACGACCTTTCTGATAATATGATTCACTTTTAAATACACATAATCCTTCAATGATTATTATCACAGTACAACAATATTCTCTTCCTTATACAAATATTTGATTTTTAAATCCCACACAATATTCCATTGTTTCTTATACAAATGAGTATAAAACTGTTTTTGTTCGATGCTTCGTAATTATGTTTAAGTACTGAGCGATTCAATTAAAATTGTATTACTTTGAGTTGATGCATTCTCTTACAGTTGAGATTATTTGCAAATCGATCATTGTAGATATGTGAATGCTTAGCATTTGTCATACAATATCTCATGTATAATTTATAATACTAGTTATCGCCTGTAACTTTGTTTGACGTGGACTTTAAGGTCAGCGTCACGCTGTATAGAATTTCGTAGCAAATGAGGTACGTAGTGTCTCAACACTAGCCGATAAACCTTTTTTTTTTTGCTTTCTTTATCATCAAAATAACTATTAGAAACCCTTAATTAACCCTATCATAAGAATGTTTTTTTTTATACTCAATTTTTTTTATCTTTCATATTTCGTATTTTTCCATACACGCTAAGTGCTTCTTATCTCCAAAGAAAACATTGCAATATAATAAATTAATTAAGTATGCAAATATACTTGAGAGTTGGTTGACTGACGTTTTACTTGAAAATTATACAAGGTGCTTTGTGGTAAAACAATACTTTTATTTAATTTCCGTCTTAATTTTTTTGATTTTTGTAATGTTATTTCAATGTTATTACGATGTAATTTGGCAATCAAAATGCATAAGTGGACTTATTTTTACTTTTAATTTACAACTTTTCTTATGCAATGCACAGGATATAATAAAAATAAAATATTTGTTTTATAATTAGATATTTCATATTTTTTTATATATTTATGTAAGCATAGGTAGTTTCAAACTTTTTAATTCTAAATAATCCGAAATAGAAATATTATATATTTTTTTTCATGTGCGTAACATTTCCCCTGTATATGCTTGTTATTCCCAAGTGATACACATTTATGCGTTTAGTATTCTTTATTAATAACAGTTGCTTAAAGCCTTCCATGAGCAGATTTTCTATATTTACTCGTACTCGTACAGATAAGGAAGATGTGTAACGATAAAAGAAATTCAAGGATTCCGGAACCGGCATTCGACAAGCAATGCCTCCAGAATTCAGTGGAAAGTTAGCAACGCCACTTGCATTGTCGTCTTAATGTGGGAATGTTTTGAAACTAGGTTCCCAGGTTCCATTCTACCGACACTGTGCGGTATACAGCGTGAAGTTAGAAAAATCTTTACTTTTACCATAATAAATTTTATCCCAGCCCTATAACACTGAATGAATCTGAGAAACGCACACATGACGGCAGGAGAGATGCGTCAGGCGCCACCCTGATTCAGCGATGTGACTCATGCGTGTAATTGTTAGCTTACCCTCGTGCTGTATTGTTTACATTTTTTATATAATAATGTGTTTTTTGTGTTTGTTAGAGATTGTTGATCATATATTATCTAGGGAACTGATTGTGCGATATTATTATTTTTTAAGCGATGAATGATGTGTTAAGGCGATAAAGCGAAAATATTACTCTTTATATTTTGATTCTATTTTTTTTTCAGCAAACTTTGAACGATCGTTTTAAATAATGTCGTCTATTTCTTACACAGGGCATGGATCAACTGGATAATACTTTTTTTATTAGTTATGTACTCTTGTTGCAAGCATTCTGTATTTAAAGTTAAAACAAAAACACGGCCAGCTTGTCGCATCAGAATTGAATATGTCTACAAAAAACATTGAATATGACATTTTAATTGCAAATTAAAGTAAATTTAATGCTAATAACATTGACTGCCGTCCGTAAAAGGCGTGTTCTTTACAATCGACGAGGAAGCTTACGATGGATATGTAAAAAATGTTATGATTATACATACAGCTGGTTTAAAGCCGCTACTGACGTATTGAATAGCAGTATGGTTTAATTTTTCTGTCAAATGTTTCTTTCGATTTCCTTCGATTCTTTTTGTTTACTTTATTTTTAACCGAATATTCAAAAAGGAGGTTGTCAGTTTGACATGTAGATTTGTAAGTAGGTGTATTTTGTATGTGATATTTTTTGTATTAGAAAGTATTTTAGTATATACGAGTATGATGATTTATTTGAGCTTCCAAGCCAAGGTATTTGAAGTCGGTATCATTTTAATTATGATTTATTTTCATTTTTTTTAAAGATTAAGTGAAAGAAGAGAGAAGTAAAGAGTTATAAGAGTCACAGATAATAAATACCTCTTACACTAACTAAAAATACTACATGAAGTTTAAATTTTGAAATAATAAGCAGAACAGTTTCTCTGTTAGGTAATATTGCGCTCACTACAATTTCCTTTTTATCCTATTTGTTTCGAAAAATCCAGGAAATGTTTTTCATAAACCTCGCTCGTAGTTTGAAAATGCGAACCCAAATTAAAATTATGGTGCAATTACCTTGCTTCTGTTTTTTTTTCTGGTGACGATATTAATTTTTACTTGTTGTGGTCTCGTGCTCCAGAATTAAAAATCAACAATACAACTTTATGTTCGGTTTTAAAACGAAGTAGGGAACGGAGTGTCTTAACACGAGGTGCCCTCTGCCTACCTTGCTGTATGTGGAATTTTATTTATTTAAAACGAAGGAGGCCTTAAAGACGTAGTGGTGTACTGTCTGACTGTACAAGGTTTTGGGTTCGATTCTCACTGGAAGAAATAATGATTTTTAATTATATTTTGTCTCTGTATGTTAATAAATCTGAAATTAGCTAGATATGCTGTGCACAACCTTACTTTGCGAGAAAAACCTTATATAAATCAAAGTAGACCCTTATATAAAATTTTGGTTTTGAAATTTGCTTATAACATAGTGAGCTTTTTTAAAAAATCGTTTACATTATATGAGCGAGATCATTTTATATTGGCAAAATCTAAAAGAATAATTTAAAAAGACACACAGACTTTATAATTTTTTAAAATATAAGAAATATGTATAATAATAATAAATAATAACGACACAAAATGACATTTATTCTAGAATGACGAGCCACCCGAGATCACGTACTGCGTGGTGGGCGGCGAGGGCGGTCTCGCGCTGCAAGCGGTCACCCCCACGCA
>DWGR01005404.1:0-10399 GCA_018247715.1 Heliconius burneyi
GCTAAATAAAAATGAAACGAAATCGCTTCTGTGAAAAAAGTCCAAAGATTCCCTTAGGCATTGAAAATGTTCTATAGTCGAGGTAGCCTTCTGGCGAGTGATAGCCTTTTCACAAACATATAATAGATTATTAAATATAACCTTTTTAAGGTACCGCCTTAGGTTTTATATTCTAATTTGCGTTAGAACAGAATTTATAGATGATTTCGTGAATAAATAACGAGTGGGTAGTTGATAAAAGTATCTTGTATCCAAAATGTGATTTAGCAAATATTTTATATAAAGTTTTATAGATAAAATATACGAGTGAATTAAAAATAACGGAGAGAAAAAATCGGTAAGAGTAGACAGCCTGCTAACTTTAACTTGTTAATTCGCGTTTTATAGATTCACGATGTATTCATGATGTATGTATGGAAGGGTAGGCATAGAGAATTTAATTTTAAGACACTCCATTTTCCACGCATCGCCCAATTCAGAGTTCAACGTTATAGTGCGACGTTGAACCAGAGCCGTTGTCACCAGACTAAAAAATAAAACTAAAATTAATTCCGTTAACTGGAAACCCAACCGACAACCGTTACGTTTACAGTTAAGACACTATACCGTTGCGCCATAACGACCTCAAAGATTCAGTTAAATATTTTTTTCTAAGTACTACAAATCTTTACAAAACACAAGACTAATACCTACCTAAGTATCTTCTAAAGTCGTTCCTTCCATTTAATTTACCGTGAAACCGCTTCAACCATGATTTCGAACTTGATATTTCAATAGAATGCGAGATGCATTCTTCCTCTGAATCGCTACGTCGATTCTTTCTGCGAGCCCTTTTGTGACCAAAGAGCATTAAACGTTGTAAGGCTAAGAATTTTTCTGGTATAAATTTTATTCTGTGAATAGGTACTAATATTTGTAGGTGATTTTGAGACCAGACGTAGCGCAGTAGCACAAAGTGTGACTGTAAATGTGAAAGGTGTTGGATTCGATACTCACTCAAAGAAATGAAGTAAATTTACATTAAATTTTTGAATAAAGATTAACTGTTAGCTTACTATTAATTATTTTTTCAGACTGAATTCGAGATTTTGCATGTTGACTAGAAGTGAAAACGCAACTCAACGCTGCTCGATGTACTCGTATGCATTTTGACTTAACTTCTAGAAAGCCGCTGTAGCACGATATCCTATAAGAAAAGCATAGCTTTCTTAAATACCTGTAACTTAAAAGTGGCAACTATAGTGACTTATTGTTTGATTCTTTTATTATTTTTATTTTAAGTTTACATAGCTCTGCCCTAGAAACAAAACAAAAATGCTGTAAAATTCAAAATTTTCCTACATGTATTCAACTTTACTAATTGCCAGTAACACGCTCCCGTTCGCGTTAGCGCTGTGGAAAAGGCAATCATTTTTAAAATTAGGAACTTTTCAATTCACTCAACAAAAAAGTCTCTGAATGCTTCGCCTATGCTGACTAATTAAGCAAGTTTCAAAAAGTTCATGAATAGTACCTACTACCTATAAGGATTTTTTATTTGTTGTACCAAAGTTTAGTAGAAAGAAGATTATTTAAATTATGACTTACATAATGGTAATAAGTTTGAAACTCTACGTCATATAGCGTTATAATGAATACGTAAACGAAAACTAAATATATATGTATCAAGTCATTTTGTTTCTGAGATAACAATATGGCGTAGTTGAAATTTCAATCTCTTGACCCCAAATCAATTAAATAAAATTTTCTTGCTCTGGTAAGAGGAAGCATGTTGTCAAGTTCCGATTCAATACACGTTGCTTGACTCTCAATGTTAGAGATATTTTCTCGGAAAGTAAAGAACAGGATGTCTTTGCATTAGGTTCTCTTTGCCTACTGTGAAGCTAGTAACATATAAATGATATACAAATAAAACATCCAATTATTGAAACAATATTGCGATCACCGGAAATCAAACAGTTCCATGAAAAAAAAGATGAAAGCCTGATTAAAATTTCATAATAAATAAAAGAAAATCCTAATAAAAAATGGATACACTTGATATGACATGGTTAACGCTAAAACCATTTTTTTGCTTTGAAGAGACAAAGTAAATAAATATATCTTATCTGAGATATACGAGTATACAGGGTGGAAGAGGCAGCGTTCCTTTTACGGAAACAGCATATGGGGTAAAATATCTCAAACCCAGACCTAAAGAAATTAGTCAAGGCCTCAACAGTTTGGGTGTAAGATTTTTTCCATTTCACGATTTTTATCGAACTCATGAAATATTTTTTATTTCAGTCATAGTTTACACACGTTCTATATAAAATATATACATACAAGATTGTTCGGTTACTGAATGATTTAGAACGAAGAAGACGTCCAGATGAAACTAATCGACTAAATTAATTAAAGTTAATATTTTTATGTTGGTATGACAGTAGGGAAGAAGGAATAGGTATTTTTATTTTATATCCAAGACTTTTTATTTCAGAAAAGCATGTCGACAGACAAACTTAAGAACAGCACGTGTGCTTGGAAATTTAAATAGATCATTATACTCAAATATAAAACACTTGTTTTTGTAATCGAATTAAATAAGAAAATGGAGAACAGAGAGAGATTAGTGATAAATCACTAGGTTTAGGCAAAAAGACACTAGTGCTAAGACACTCCGTTCCCTACTCTCTGCCGAACTTTCGAGATTCGAGATATTATTTTATTACGTTTATACTTTATCTAAAATATTATTTTGTTAGGTTTTCTTTCTATTTTCTATCTACTTAAGAAGAAAATAATATTATACAAACAATGCAAAAAACGGAACTAGCTCACCTAATAGCAAGCGTCACGTCGATAACAAATTGAATGCCATTCACAATTTTGCATAGCTTAATCATTTATAACGCAACACTAATTAAACTGTCTTTGAAACGGAAACGTAAGTAAAAAAATCATAGTTTCCGGTTCAAATCTGGCAGAGTATTTTTTTTTTATTTGCAGGAGAATATTCTTTTTTATTTGATCACACACACAGTACGTCCTCATACATGATAATATTTATGATCTAACACTGCTGTAATGAAATACATAATAGTTTTAATAATATAAAGAATAAAAAGAATAACAGAAACTATCGCTTTTCTTAAATTAAAAAGCTTAAAATATTTCCTGAGTTAATACTATACTTACATTAGCCATTTCATGTTGCGTATTGACCCTAGAACCCAACATTGCTATGACTTAAAAAGGCTAAGCGTAAAAGGCGGTTTTCACAGTTAATCTCACAACGAGCTTCAGACATTTCGTAATGTCAAAAAACTATTTTTCTTAATTTCCTGACCAAAGTAACATGCATATCAATCTGCAATGTCTTGAACAGTGCATTTTGATTTGCACATTTATTGGCCGAACTAAATTCTGCGGTCTATCTTTACTAGAAAAAAATATATATATTTACTTAAAAATATACTTTTGGTCACTTTTTCTCTACATTTCAGCTTAGTATCATCATGTAGCGATTAAATTCCATATAGTCATAGATCTATAAATCAAATATTATAGAGACATAAGCAAAGTGCTTTAAATGTATCATCGTACCTGTGGTTTATATATCTATTAACATATTGTAAGGAGATTACGATATATGTTAGTAACTCATGTATATTGACAATTATTTTGTTAATCTTATTGTTATATAGTTAATACTGTTACTGGCCCTTAATAGATCTTAATATAGCTTTACTATGTATCTCGTATATAATAGGGCAGGCAGTGAAAACTTAATGTTAAGACACTGAATGTAAAGACAAAAACAGACATTGAATTGACAGTAATGATATTCATTACTGAGTATATTAATTACTACACTCTAGCATGACAAAGGGCGGTGGTGAGTTTAGCTACTCAACACGCTGTCTCAAATTTGAGTGGACAACGGGAAAACAAATATATATGCGAGATAAGATGTGTAAGTCTGAGATTCAAATAATCATATAAAATTTGGACACGCTCTCATTATTAGTCTACAAATAACTTCTATAATATATTATATTATATATTATTAACATTATAGTAACTGTAACATTATAGTCATAAATATATACATACATATATGCATAATGATGAGTTCCTCCACTCGACATACCAAATCTTAAAATTAGATAGAAATAGATCGATAGAACATGGGGATCGGAATGTCTTAATACTAGGTACTCTGTGCATGAAGCGAAAAAAATTAAGGAAAAGCAGCTTTTGTACAGATACTATCGAATTTGAATTGATCCAGTTTACTGTCTGTCTGTATCTATATAATAGAACAATTCTGTGGTTAAACGGCTAACGCCGCGAGAGCTTCGGTGAATGGAAAGCTGCTAAATGTTACGTTCTAGTAAGATTTAATACGTTAACTGATTTATGATTAAAATAAGTTTTTTTTTAGCTTATAGATTTTTTTCATTTTGTCGTTTTAAGAAGTTAACGCAATGAGTGCAGAATTAGGCGGAAAATGCGGGACGGAAGTGTCTCAATGGGAATGGAGTATTTTATTGTTAGGTTTTTCCATTTTCCCTTCGCCGACTATGCTATGCTACATTTTGAAGCTTAAACAGGGAGATTAATGTTTTGAAATATATTTATATAATGTATAATCTTTTAAGTATGGTTTGTGCTTCTACATATGCTTCTAAATATGTAAGTGTATGTGTTTATTTGTATGTTTATCCACAATCCTCCGAAACTAATAAATACATAACGATTATTTTCCTTTTTGATTTAAATGAGATACAGTTTAGGAAACAGTTTTAATTTTATCAAAATCGATGGTGTAGTTTTTAAGATATACATGTACCAAGGTAATTAAAGAATATTTTAAATCAAATTTGTTGCTTAAGACAACTAACTATTCTAATGAAAAAAAATATAAACTAAATTGTTAAAAAAAAACTTGGTAATCATTAATACATGCCCATTTACGGTAAAATATATTTTTTTGTGGTGCAAACGTCACCAGACATAAAAATATTCATATCCGTTATGTCGCGTGTTTTCCCATATCCACAATTCTTCTGTTACTGACTGAAGGACACATAATGCACAGATGAAAGTTATACAACGTAGATCACTAAAATGAGACTCAAAGTTTCCTTTGGGAGTGTAGGAGTCATTTAATAATATAAAAAAACAATAACTCTTAAAAATTCGTAATTTTTTCGGTTTGCATTTGCATGTGCAAGTTGTTGTAAAATATCTGTCCGTCTATCTGTTTGTCCATATGTCACTAAACTGTATGTCATAAGTAGATTGCTAGACTAAATAGAAATATTTAGAGGGCTCCCATACACTAGCCAAGTTTATGTCATTTTTAAAGATAGTAGTAGTACGTAACCCCGAGTTTGAGTCCGACTTGCATTTGGTTGGTATTTTAATGTTAAGATGTTGTCTTTCTAATGTTATTAGAAAAAGAAAATAATCCAGGTAGGTACAATATAAATAAATTCTTAATTGAAGCGGGCGAAGCCGCAAGCGCGTCGCTACTATATTATAAAAATAAATATACCTTTATTTAACTACGACCGGCATTTAGTCTTTAATATTCTACTCCACTTGGTAGAGAGTGTACAATTACAGTTCTTTTAAGTTTCCATCGAATAATAAATAAGGTACTGTGGCAGGTTGACAAGGGGGCTGATTAAGGTTTAGAGACATTGAATTGTAGAGAACCAGTAATGTATGTATGTAATTGACGTTTTTATTAAGTCCAGAGATCAGTGGTTCAAATTCAGTAAATAAAATGAAATGTATTAACTATTTTTTTAATCAAAAGATCTGAATAATGCGTAAAAACACATAAATTAAATTTTCTTTTTCATCTCTTTATCTAAAAACGGATGTTTCTAAAATTTAAGGCTTGGCAAACAAAAAATAAACTACTAGATATTTTTGTAATATCCTCTATTATTAAGTTTGGAAACAAACACCACGAGTTTTTTTTGTTTTTATTAATAACCTACAGACGATCTTGGTATATTCATCATCATATATTCAATTTTTAATTCGAAAATAAGGAAGGCGCAGAATTCACATATTTATAAATAACAGCAAAGATTAATATATAGCGTCAGTATAAAGGGTTTACTTGAATAATAAACGTCTAAGCTAACTTGGTAACTTCTAAGTAATATTGCGTAGTTGTAGTAGATTATCGGTAACGCAAAGATATATCAAGTTAAGACACAATTTACGTCTTGATATTTGAGTAAGTGTAAATCAATTTTTCTTCAAAAATTATATCAGCTGAATGCTGTATCCCTCAAACAGCAGGGTGAGTGTTGTGTGTGTTAAGTTTTAAGACACACCGATTATAAGTAAATAAATATTTATTCCCTCGAGTGGAGTTCGAACCCACAAACGTCGCGTTACAGTCGCTCCCTTGTGCTCCTGGGCCAACGACAGTCTCAATCTTTAATTTACTGTTCTTAATTGATTATTTTAAAGAAATATGCTTATGACATCATGGCAGGACTGAAAGTACTTGTAATGGCCTCATTGAGTACGAGTAAATAATATTTTGGTTTTGCTGGGACTACATCTGACATGTAAGATGATCTTTTTGATGTTAGTTAATCTATTATTGTTATTTTCCAGCTCCAAGGAGACTGCACGTAATTAAATGAAATCAGAAAAAAAGTAAATATTTTAGTTATAAAATTGCTATAACTAGAAATATAATCTTGAGCCATCATATGTGCAATCAGACATTGTTATTCAATCGTTTCAATTGATATCTCTAATCTTTATGCTAAACTTCACATGGTGAATTGCTAGAGCAACTCCGATCTAGAGTTTGAATTTACTGTCATAGTCTAGATGACGATGATCTTACTCAAGATATGTATACCTGTATTTCCAGAGTAAGATATAAATGTCATGTGGCATTCATTATTCAAAAATATTAATTTTGCAGTACCGGCACTTAAAGTTAAAAATTGTATAAATTTTGGGATTTTTTTAAGAAAAAGTTGCAATTTTTAAGAAACATTAATTACGTTATATGTTCAAGCAGATTTCAAGCTCCATCACTCACTACTCAAATTCAAAATATTTTTAATTCAAATAGACTTTTACAAGCAAATTTTCGTCGAAAGAACATAAAGCTAAAACTCTGAAAGCTGCGTAGAGCCATATCTAAGTAAGTAGAACCTGAAAAACTCATGAATTTATAGACAAATCATATAATCATACTTTAAATGTTTTTGAAGGGTTTTTTAACACTTAAGATAAAAAAATGTACATACTGTGGCACGTTGCGGGACTCCAACCCGCGCCTCTTGGAATCTTTCCAAGTCCAACCCTGGATGGTTTCAAGAGGCACGGATAACATTTTCTAAATATGCTTAAAATAACCCTTGACAAATAATTTTAAACAAGAGAATATGATAATTACTTACAAAATTACCTTCACGCGTACGATACACGTTGTCAGCATAAATTACATTTCGTTAAGTGTAGTTAAAATTATACGTCCAATTAGCGAAGAACAGTTTGTGTTAATGAAGCTTTTATAAAGAAAGCCTTTTTAATATATTATCATTATAATATTTAGAAGTTACATAATTCTTTTCTCTACAAAAAGATTGTTTTTCGAAAATATTGCGTTTATTAAGGCGAATTCGCCTATGATAGAAAATAATAAAAAAAATATTAACTTCAATAAAAATAAAGGTGCTGACATTTTTTTATATAGAGTACGTATTATAGTTTAAATTTAAATATTATGGAAGATTAATTATTTATAATTAACATAATATATTAAAAGAAAGAAGAAATATTAAAAGAAAGAGTCTAAATTATTAGTCTAATTATTCAAATTTACATTAACATTTCAAAACTTTCATAAAACTTTGATACAACCTAACCAAAGTCCATGAAAAATATGACGAAAAAATAAATAAATAGAGGGTAGAGTCATTAAAAAGGCACTTACCCCGTATTAATTCCGAAACACGCACATTACACTTTAAACACTTCACTTAAACACGTCATATCACACTTGTACCGGTATACGTCCAACGACATCCACTATCTATACAGTTCTAACCCCTCCAAGCGACCGCACGCATGCGTGATACCGTGAATATAAATCTGGAGTTAGTGGGACACGGTTTTATGTCAGTGTGTCTTCTTAGATTTTTTCTTCTAAACGATTTTTTTTCAGCTTTGTCATGGTAGTATATTCAACTAGCCACCGTCTAAACCTTTGTTTTTTTAATGGAAATTAATTAAATTTAAAATACTCTTCTAGTACTCTACTACACTTCTTAACCATGCCAATTCAATTCCTAAGAATAATTTCTAAGTCTAGTAATTTCATCCGTACATTTACTGAAAGCATAAATTTGATATGTATCCTAGAGAGTGCCTGAGGGTACTGAGAAAGGATTAATGAAGATACCAACAGAAATCGGAAAAATTAAAAAGTAGAAAGTAGTGTATAACATACCATTCTCCTCTCTTTCTCACAATAATATCTTTGATTTCTCTACATAAGAGACTAATAATGAAAACATGACGATTTTTTTTTTCGAACGTGAGGGTAATGCTGTTAGCCCTATTGGCTTTTACAGCGACACCGGTTGGGTAGGGAAGAGGGTACTCCGTCCCTGAAGAAATGCTAGCACTTAAGCCTGTGAGGAAGTCGAAGACTGTAAGGGCGCCCCCTGCGGGACTCGAACCTCGGCATGCAGCCGTCTAGCAGACTGGGCAAACATGACGAAAAAAAAATTATACTTATTTTTTTAGTTTTCTTTCGCATTCCCGTGAGTGGGTATCAAACGGCGACAATGCTCCTACAACGTACGGTTGTATTGAATATATCAATTTCTTCGTATGTATATTAAATAAAATTTCTTATTATATTAAATGAAATAAAATATGTATTTCTAGCTAAAATGTTTCTAGTTTGTTGTTTCTAGTGTTTCTAGCTAAAATGTTTGTATATGAGTGTAACATAAAATACGTTTGTAGAAATGAATCTCTGGGTTCTCAAAAGAAAATTGCTCAGTAAATAAATATTATTTTGTTTTCATGTCGTCGTGGTGCATTGCCGTTGCTTCTGACTATATACGAGATGGTCGTGGGTTCGATTCTCATTAAGTATAAAATACTTCTTTTTACAGTCTGATGAGATACAATGCGTTTTGGTTCAGCCGCTGTTGAGAGGAGCGTATGTTATTGAGTTTCGACGAAAAGTGTAAAACAGAGTGCCTTAACACTTAGTTCTTTCAACAGATATGGCAGGATATGCTTTACGTAGGCAAAGCATACAATTAGTTATTATCATATCCTTTCTCTGTTAACATGACATGGTAGTCACAAAAATTATTTGGAAAACCAATCGAGAGTCTTAACATTCGTTTTTTTCTCTGGCTACTTTGCTAAATAAGGTTGCTTGAAGATTATTCAAAAATGCAATTTTGTAATTTTTTTAAAAATCTTTGTAAATGTTTCGTCTATACAAATAAATTATATTTTGTATTTACCTGTAAATATATAATTTTAAAATTTACAGAGTAAGTGCTTATTGAAAGATTTTTAACAATTTTAAATATTGCGTTCTTTAACAATAACAACTATCGCGCACATAAGACTACTCGAAGTGCGGACGCGGGAACATATATCATATAAAGTTTCGTCATGTTTTCATTCGATTCACTATAACAATGTCAAGGTCTTTCCACATTATTATTTCTTTCCACTCACTTGCCGTATTTTTACGAGTTAAAGTCATTAGAACAAAAAAATAAAGTAGTAAAAATCGTTATGTCTTTATGTTCCTTAAAAAATAATAACTAAAGCGAAAACCATCTCTCCATAATATAATTATATAAACTTTTCAGTTACTGAGTGAACATGCTGACCGGCATGTAGCGCTAGTGTTTTGCTCCCCAGAGAGAGAGGATATCGCAAATCACCACGACAACGGAAAATACGAGATTTTTCATTTCACGTATTATTCATTTCGTTCGTTGTCACAACGTATAGTTGCGAGTTCGATTCCCTCTCAGGGAAAGAAAAATTTAATATTATCGTTTCCGGGAACGAGCCATAGCGCAAAAATTTTTTGCTAACTATAAACCTTATTCTGTATATATTATATTAAAATTATTATATAGCTCTAATACTACTACAAACATAAACTAGGCAAACTAGGTAAACAAATATATATATACTTATGTACGAACGTAATATTAAAATGGATATTTTTAACATTAATTTGGTTATAAAATATATAAAAAATCTAATAAAAAACTCCCATTTGGGATAAGAGCCGTAGAAATTACGACTTTGTTTTGTATCTGTGGTCCCTTGTAAAGGTTCCAGCCGTTATTCGTATGTAAATTAGGAGTTTCACTTA
>DWGR01005405.1:0-10399 GCA_018247715.1 Heliconius burneyi
AAAAGTATTCTGTTTGTTCTGTTTCTTATTTGGCTTTTAGACGTACCAGTTGAGCACCCTTAGACAGATTTAAAAAAATAATTAAAAGTTTTTCTGTATTGCTTACTTCTTATATTCTTTTTTTTTTTAAAGTAAATCCATTTAACTTATCTTTTATACTAGATTACTCAAAGGTACAAAATCCATCAATTTTTAATCTGCATTTAATTTTCCATAAACGTAGAATCTGTCAGAAAATATTATAAGATTCGTTTCGACATTTTGCTCCGCAATAATATCGAATTAGCTGGCTCGCCACCCCCGCTTTTCTTTTCGTCAGTGAGACAGAAAAGTAGCAAGATTAGTATTGTAAATGCAATATCACAGAAATAATGGATTCGTTTGGTATCTATTGGATCATTATAATAGGTAATGTAGAGTAACTGTTGAATGATAATTATTAAAACCAAGCCAGCTTCACGCTGTATCCTGAATGTAGCAGGGTAGACAGAGGGAGTGTTAAGACACTGCATGTGCTTAGTGGCGGAACTAAACGTCACGCGTTTGCATCGACACCAGATCGAAGAAATGAATATATTTATTATTATTTTTCCTCGAGTGGTACTCAAACCCACAACCTGTCGCGTTTATAGTCACACGCTTGCGCCACTACTAGATTTTAAATAGTAATTAATTGCTTATACATTGCAAAAAAATATTAAGTACGTCAAGATTAACAAAATTTAAGTATTTTTATCAGTATATTTTATAAAGAACCTTTATGTACCTATAGCTAAGGTTACTAAGACAAAATCTATATATTCGATATTATTACGATATTTATAGTATTTAAAGAGTATATACGTAATAGACACTGCATATTGGAATACGTTCGCTTTATCAAAACACTGTGGGGGAAACACCGCACGCGGAAACTTTCCCATTGTGTTCTCAACAAACCGAGCAAACCAAAGTACATTTTGCAAAATTAACTCAAAGCAAGCTCATTTCTAGAGACAGAACACCAATTTATATGAAATATCTAATATATCGTTTACAGAACTCTACGTAACTCTTACTTTACTATACAGAAATACTAAAATATGATATATTATTATATTTGTGTGTAGTCCTCGACACATTTGAATATGGATGAGGTATGGGATCTGCGTGGATATGACGCGTATCACAGGTCCAAGGGTTTGGGGGTCGTCATTTGTAAAAATTGATTTTATTATTTATTTATTTACATTAATACAAAGATTACAAATGCAAGGTGCAATCATAAACTCAATTAGTTAATCGGTCTTAAAAAATTAAACGACATTATTAAGTTTAAATTTACTTTACATACAAGATTGTAATTGTAAGGTATCCCTATTTATTTTCGTGACTAATTAGTTCTGCTTTGAAAATATTATTAACAATATTAATATTCATGGGCCTCGATCATTATACACTATGTATAATTTTTAATAATAATAAATAAAAATTTTTATAACTATATATTTGGAGTATTTTAACAATAGATTCCCTTTGCCTACTCTACTGTGTGCGGGATACAGCGTGAAGCTGATTTATTTATTTATTTTTTACTATATATTGTCTTTATACTGTATAACCTATCTATCGCCAGTCGTGGCGCAGGGGCACATTGTGTGACTGTAAAACCAACTGGTTGTGGGTTCGATCCCCACTCGAGGAGATGAAATATTTATTTATAAAATTTATACTTCCATTTCTTCGCTCTGGTGTCAAGGCAAAAGCGCGGCGTTGAGTTCTGCCAATCAACACGCAGTGCTCTTAGAATTCGGCAGAAAATGGGGAACAGAGTGTCTCAACGCGAGGTTCCCTCTGCCTACCCTGCTGTGTGCGCGATACAGCGTGAAGCTGATTGATTGATTGTATAAGCCGCAGGCATATTCTACATTTCGCATAATTTTAGACTCTGTTTACATGTCATGCTTACATGTGTTTTAAAGCATAATCTAACAAGAATTACAACTTTGATATGGGCTCCTATCATTATATAATTTGTACTTATATACATATTTGTGATTTCACAAGTGTCCTAAGAATAATATTATTCTTATAAAGTAATCATGTACGAACAATTGTTTGTAGTCGCATCAGCTATTCACCCCATTCTGCAAATATATTTTTGAGACGCGTTCAAGGGGCGATTGATGAATAATAGTCATATTTACGTAGAAGTAAGATAAATTGAGGGGCATTTACAGAGAAACGTACTCTTCTAAATAAAACCGATGCAGTAAGTAGTACCTATTGCATCGGTAGTACCTATTGAATTATTAGGAGATTTCGGAGAAAATGTTAGTTATTTTAATATTAACCGAACGGACCGGGAGACGAAAGTGTCATAGCGGGAACTTAAGACTAGGCTCCCAGGTTCCATCTACTTTCTGTGTTATGTACGATATACGGTGTGAAGCTAAAAAATATGAAAATAATTATAGTTTAATGTTATTCTTTCTTACTTATCAGCTAAAGGAAATTTATCAAAAAGTA
Organism: Heliconius burneyi; assembly: GCA_018247715.1. Classification (NCBI taxonomy): domain Eukaryota; kingdom Metazoa; phylum Arthropoda; class Insecta; order Lepidoptera; family Nymphalidae; genus Heliconius; species Heliconius burneyi. The sequence goes on from DWGR01005405.1 coordinate 2,509, forward strand.
AGTGTCTAATAAGTAATTCACAAATAAATAAATTTTATAGTATAATTGATATTTCTAAGAACATTTTGTTATGAGGAGAAGAAATGTCTTAATTATAACACTAACACTAGCTTCCCAGGTTCCCTCTACTTATCGTCGTATGAACAGGATATAGCGTGAAGCATAAAAGAAAAAAAACAACTTGTCATATAAATAAACAATATTCATTGCTCACTAAATGTTTTAGGGCAGCTTATTAGTTGGCTAATTGTAAAAAGGAAGTAGTTAGGGCGCAACGGAAGGAGGGGCCGCTCGCCTTCTGCGTGTGACAGTAGGTAGGCAGAGGTACTTTTTGATTTTCTTGCCAGAATTACAAAGGCTTCTCTCTATTGTACATGTTCTACTGATATTTCGGGGTAAATATAATTTTCAAAACATTGCTAGCGACATGTTGATCTTAATATAAATCGAATTATGTGTTTATTATGTGTTGTGTATGTTGAAACTCTTTAGTTGTTTTGTTTATAGTTATTTTAATATAAAAGAATATTAAAAAACGCCATCGTGGCGTATTGGCACAAGTGTGTGACTGTAAACGTGACGGCTGTAAATTCGATTCCTACTTGAAGGAATGGTACCAAGACAAAGCGTTCTGATACTCCACACGCAATTACTCAAAAAATCCTCAGAAAAAAATAATACAAGTATATTAAAGAAGACATTTAATTTACAGACCTTATCCATTATCTTTAGTTAATGCGAGAAATACCTGTAGATTAAACACTAAAGAATATTTAACCATATCGTAATGCAATACGGTGACGAACAAATGACGTCACCCCCACGATAAGGCCAGGGACACCGTATAAACTGTCTGGCATGTTCGGATTGCGGACAGGTGAGCTGGTGGTCCCAAAATTACATTGGAATGCATCGCCATGGTTGAATAATGATCGTGACAGACGTGCGGAGCTAAAGCGCAGTGAATCTGAAAATCTTAATTTATATCGATTAATATTTTTGTTAATCGATATTAATTACACGCACATTATTTCCATAATATGTGTGTTCAAAATATTATGGAAATAATGTGTGTTTATGCCATATGCTTAAGCATCTTTAGTGTCCATTCTCTATTATTTATTTTATTATTATATTGTAGAAGCCTGGATTTTTTAGGAAAATTGGCCTATTGAAATTTAAACCCATAAGGATATGTATTGTTTTTGCTTTCATACTGTAATCCCACATAGCATAGTAGACAGAGGGAACCTAGGAGCCGACGGAGAAGACTAAATTCCCATTAAGAGACTTTCGACCCCACTTTCAACACAATAATAATTCATTGATATTAAATTTAAAAATGTGCCTTATAAATAATATTTAACATATGGCGAGGGCTTTAGTACAAGTTCCATTTAACACAGGATCGTGAACATCTTTTTACACGCGTTGAATTAATTTGAGCTGACGTATGCACATGTTCACAAAAACAAGTTTAAGGAAAAATATTTTTAATTAGGTATATAATTTATTTTTATGCTATAAACGGTGTTGAAATCTAATTGTAATGAAACATAAAAAATTTTTTTATTAAAAGAAAACTTCTGAAATATCTATATACGTATTTTAATAGAGAAATATAAATATGACTTTTAAAGTATAACATTCTATATATTAACTCTTAAACATAAATCTATTCTTCAAAAATATAAATTTACAAAAATATCATACACATTTGCTCTTATCCTTTTTTAAATTTTTTTTTTCATCATTATGGTAAATACTGCATAATCCATATAGCATGCGTTTCGCAGTAGGTAATGCCGGGCTCCGGCGCCCAACCACTTCAAAAGCTGGCAACGCACAGTAGCTCTTCTGGTGTTACGCGGTGTCGTGGGCGGCGGTGATCACTTACCATCTGGTCACCCGTACGCTCGCTTGCCACGTCTTTTACCATTATAAAAAAAACATGTAGACAGAAGGATCCTGTATAAAATGAAGTCAATTTTAGAGATATTACGTGGCGTGGCGGAATTCAAAGCTGCATTTTGTCTTGTTACCAGAGCGAGGAAAAAAAATTCGCTCCTAGTGGGAATCGAATCCACAAGCGTCGTGTTTAGTAAGACCCTGTGTGAAAACCCTTGATATTTATAAACCTAAAAGTATATATGAACATATATTATACAAGCGGACGCGCGCAACTTCGCCCGTTTCGCCTTAGGGGTGAATTCTAATAAGCCGTGAAACACGTGTTAAATGAAATATTTTTAAGAATCTGAATTTAAAAATTTATACAAATCTGTGCTGATTTTTTTCCATACAAACTTTCAACCCCCATTTCATCCCTTTAGGGGTAATATTTTTCAAAATCCCTTCTTAGATGTCTCGATTACGAAAATAAAGATTTGTCCAAATTTCACGTTCTTGCGTCAACTGTGCGTGCGTCTTACCTCAGTCAGTCAGGTACATGTCCTTTTATATATATATAGATTATCTACTTTTTCATACATCGTTGTATAATAAAGGAAATCTTTTTAAAATGACAAAATAAAATTAACTAAAACGCGAGCATAAAATGACTAAATATTTTTCTCCCTTTTTCATAAAAGAACAGCGAGTTTCAGTGTAATGGATGCAACAATTCGATACTAGTCTGTCCTTTCAGCTAACCGTTTATGAGGGGGAACCGCGAAAAATCCCTTGTTATTCTTACATTATGGCGAACAAAACGCACGTAGAAATGTATTTTTTTCCTTTGTTTCAAAGCAGTGAGTGATAAATGAAAAAAACAATGGTGGGTTCTTATATGTGAAATATTTAGACGCATATTGTATTAGAAGAAATTGAAAGGTTTTATCAGCTTCATGCACACAGCTGCGTATCCCACCCAGAAGGAACCTAGTGTGAAGACACTGTGTTTCCCACTTTTCGCCGAATTTTCTGAGGCATTGCGGGTTGAGTGTCGGGACTGAACGTTCCGACTTGGTACTAGAGTAATATTAAAAAATAATTCTCAGAGTAGGGATTGAACCCACAATCGTTTTTTTACAGTCATACCCTTGTGCCCCTGGGCCACGACAGCCTCTCTGTGCCACGACAGCCTTCCTTGAACACGACGGCTTTAAAACTATTTATACAATTTTAATAGTGAAACCTGTTCGGTAGCGCATAAGATGAATGCATTTTAATAATAATAATATAACACTTTATTGCTCAAGAAGAAATAAGATACAGGTCATTATAAATATGATTAACAAGTGTGCAATGGCAATCAAAAGAAGAACGAAAGGATTAAATTTAGTAAATAAGGCAGAAAGGTGCAAAAAGTACTAAGAAATATATGAACGGTTGCGAGCATTGTGTGTAAGAACATATTTTAATAGCATCTTATAGCGAATGCTTAAATTAAATTTTATTATTATTTATGCAATACATCATATGAATGAATTTTAAATTCGTCTTTATTTTCTACTTAAAATCTTATACCTTTACAGAATTTGTGAATACACACTATAATTTAAATGAGCCCAATGCTAAAGTAAGGGACGTTATAGATATTGAAAAAATATTCTAATTTTATAAGCATTTACATTTTTGAAACTTGACACTTTTTGTTTTATTTCTGTAATATTTTAAGAAGCTTTAAATGAAAGAGGCCGCGACACGATGGCACATGACGGTTGCGAGTTCGATTCCCTCTTGGAGAAATGAAAGAGATTTTTTTTTCATTCCTCCGCTATGGTAGAGAAAGTGCGGCGTTGTGTTACGCCACTCATCAATCAATGTCTCGCAAATTTAATAAAAAGGAGATAAATGGGGAACGAAGTGTCTTAACGTAAGAATGCCCTTACCTACCCTGGTGTATGCGGTAAACTTCTGTCACAAAAAAAAATTATATGTTATTAAAAATGTAATATATTTCGAATTACATTTAATTAAACAATTTCTTAACATATCATAGATCTAATATATATATATTTGTCATTTGATTTAACCTTTTAATTTATCTTGAATTAAAGAAATGTCGTCATAGCCAGAGTAAAGAACATCATTTAATTCACTAGAATGAGGTTTTATTGCAGTGCAATGAATATTAACTACATCCATTCACGAGCTATGCAGATTGTCTCATCGTAACCTTCCATGGAGCTGGCCTGTAACTAATGTGGGACGCATTTGTATATATACATATATACGTATATTGGTTTAATCAACACTACAATTTAATTTACGTCTGTACGTAAAATGTATATTTTCATTTTTTTTAACCAAAAATATTGATAATGATGATGTCGTAGTAATCAGCTTCACGCTGTATCCTGCACACAGCAGGATAGACAGAGGGTACGTAGTGTTAGCACATGCCGTTCCCAATTTAATAATACATATAACGTAGTAATAATTTTTTTTGGCATTTTTATTACTTTTGTTTTATTTTTCTTTACTACTTTTTATGACAAATATCACCTATGTATGTATATTGATTTATTTTATTTTAAATTACTGTTAACAAGAAAATTAATAATAGCTAAATATAATTAACGAAAAATAGTCGTATTTCGTGTCCAGCTCTAGCATGATAAACTGATATCAGAAGAAAATTATAAGAATAAAGAATTTTCTCTATATTCCCATGCACAAATCAATGTAATTCTATATAGAAAACTTTTATATGAACGTTACGCCTACATCGTTTATAATCTTAATTGTTTCGAGCCACCCAAATTATTTTGATTTATAACATTATGATTGCTGCAACTCGATTTAGAGGGGACTTTGAGGAACCTTAAATTGAACGAAATGGAATTTAAATTAAGTTCGTGGTAAAGTGGAACGGTGGGTCAACGGAGAGTGTTTGTTTGTATTCATTGACAATAACACTAATCAAATCGAAGACAGAAGTAGACCAAGTGATTGAAAAATCGTATCGTAATAGATCCATATGTTATGCTCAGCATAGAATGCCCTAATTTTTTATTTATCTTAAAAAGTGGGTATTTTAATAAATTATAAACAATAATAAAGCCAAAGATCTACCTACATTTACATCATAAATTACAATTTTAAATGGAACGCCAGTTATCGAGGCCAGTCGTGTAAACGTGAAATGTTGTGGGTTTGATTCCTACTGGATGAAATGAAATATATAATATAATATTTAATATTTTTAATTCGTCGCCATGGTGTGTAGACAAGCGCAATACCTCCAGAATTCGGCGGAATGAATGGACAACGGAGTTTCTTAACACTAACATAGGTTCACTCTCTTGCTGAATATGAGCTGAATCATGAAGCTGAAAAAAAGAAGTCTGGTAGATAATTATACCTACATTTACACCGTAAATTACAATTTTAAATGGAACGTGTGAAAAAAAATTATACTGTATAATTTAAAATAACGATTCCTCATATATCTTATTGCTATTGTTGCGATTTTCCATAATAATTTTGTAATTGGAAAGAGCATTGATGAGCAGATTGTATTGCGGTTTATTCAGAGATTAAAGTTTAAATTTTGTATGTATCTGAATAACTACGAATAAACTAACATAGATTTCATAACTGAAGAAAACTATTTAAAATATTACATAATCAATAGGCTTAAGTGCATGTGGCGCAGCTAACAATACTATAGGTCCAGATTGGTTGTATTCGCTCTTCGCTCTGGAGTCGAGGTTTGCCTCGACTCCAGAGCGCGGCGTTGAGTTCTGCCACTCAACACGCAATGCCTCCAGAATTCGGCAGAACGTTGGGTACGAAGTGTCTTAAGACAAGGTTCCTTCTGCCTACTCTACTGTGTGCGGGATACAGCGTGAAGCTGTCTGTCGAAAAACATTACATACTAGTTTCGGCCAGAAGAACGTAGAAGAACCGCTATGCTGTATGGCTAACGTCACATCTATACTATATGAATAGTGAACGCTCATACAAATGCAAAGGTCAGCTTAGACATCACCAACTACGATTACGACGTAAATACACGTATGTATAATGCTCGGGACGTCATGTACCGATTGTTGCTCTATTCTCTGGATCAAAAGATTTATGTAAGGATTTTCCTTGTCCTTACAATCTTTTGACAAAGGATTAATACATATAGGATCTCTCTCCTTATTTAAGAAATGTGCTAAAAATACACTGTTAAATAACAATTGTGTTTCTTATATTTTATGAAGGTCAAAAGGCTGAAGGATTTATGGCTGTATGGAGATATTTAACAAAAATGACCACAAATCTTAACGTTCAATTAGGCCAGCAGAGGACATTAATATTGCTGAAATATGGTATTAAGTTACACTGAGTTATGACGGTTGCACAACAGAGGAGATTAAAGTGTTGTAAGTTTAGTATGAAGATCCGAATGTAAATAAAGAAGTTGTACTTTATGATTAACTGTCTTAAGACAAAGTATTTTGATGTGGTAATCTTACAACCGCTATATTCTTCAATACTCGTATTAATATTGAAGAATTGTGTCTAAAGTAGACGCATATATGCAAATACTATAAGAAAAAAGGTCAAGTGCGAACGCCAGAGTTGACAAACTAATGTGCGCTTATTAACCAAAAATATAAATAAACTACAGATATAAGCTTAAAATTATTTTTTCTGGGACATGTCTATTTATAACCAATTTAAGAAATAAGTCCTCTATTTATATTGCAAGTTCAACAAATATAGGTGGATAAGAAGTGATCTATATATTTTGATTAGGATTGACTTTAATAGGTACAATGTGCATCGATTTCAAATATTTATTTACTCTGCTCCAAAAAACCGTAGACCTGGATATTTAATAATAATTTTTCAATATTACGAGTTCTTTATAAAAAGTGTCTTAACAGACATACAGCATAGAGATATTATTAGAAGGTTTACATTTTTATTTTAAAGTACGGAACCCTAATTTACAATAAATAAAAAACGAGAGGTATATTGTGCACGTTTAATTTCATTTGTTTCTTTTATCTTCAGAAATAGTACTAGAGCTTAATTCAGACTAGTTGAGTCAGTGCGTGACTCACCGATACTGTTTACTCGGAACATCGGGACGACCTATAACGCTGTACCAGACGTGAATAAGCGAAAAAAATAAATTTCCAGACGACATGTGGCCAGATTTAATCCTATATTAGAACGGAGAATAGTAAAAAATGGACACTCTTTTTTTTGTTTACGGATATTGAGGTTTAAGTGCACAGATTTAGCTTGAGTGTTTTTATTCTGTTGCATTTGTTAGTAGAATAAAAATGAAAATTCGTAGCTTAGCTAGGTTACAGACTAACATACATTTTTAGTGGTTAGCCTCTGATGGTCATCATCTGTTTTACAAATACTGAAAGATGTAGATAAGATATGAAACATTTATAAGTATATCTCTATAGGTTATTTTTCTTAAATAAAAGAGTAATTTTTAGAGTCGTTTTCAGGTCGTTCCCCATTTTCCGATGAATTGCATATTGACTGTAGTATATTAAGCGTAACTCAACACCGCGATTTGGCTCGACTACAGAGCGAAGAATTGAAATGTAAATTTAATTAAATATTTAATTCAATGCCAGATTAAATGAAACACACAGTTTAACGACTCTATGGAATTCTAATACAATTAAAACAAAAGAGATTTTGCCAAAATTGAAAAAGTGATTCTTTCAAAGAAAATAATTAATGAAACTGTGATTGTAAAATAAAATACCATTTGTTAAGAACGACGCACACATACAATAACCTATCAAAGCGACAACACCGAAATCGAAATCGAAAATCGAGAACAATCCCGAAATGTTGAAAATGGAGTTCCGCAGGCAACTTCACTTCGCTACTTTGCTGTTTGGAGTTGTAAAATATCGTACACCTAAATATCTATACGATAAACTGGACTGGTCAAATGAAAATAGCAAATATCACA
>DWGR01005406.1:0-10399 GCA_018247715.1 Heliconius burneyi
CTGAATATAAGAGTATGTTGTGATGGGACGTTAGTATGTACTAGTATCGTACGTTTAGATTAGGCGTGTTGTAGCGGAAAGTGGCGTGGGTCGCGACATAGTTTATCTTTTGTTCCTTATCAAATTGCTTTATATGAATAAACTAGTAATTAATTTCTGTTTTGGCGAACAGAATATCAAAAATATACTTAAGAATATTGTTAATATTATTTATTTACATTTAAAGGTCATGAAATATTCATATATAGTCATTTCTTTTTAATTTTTTTTTATATATGTAAAATATGTTTGATTAAGTATTTTGTGAGTGTGCTTTACAAGATCGTTAAAATATTGTTAGTCTACTCGTATATCTATGTAATATATTTTTTATTAAAGGGAATTTGGGAAACCAATTAGTGTTAAGGCGCTTCACCTTCCACCACTATTAAACAACTTCCACCTGTCACTTTCTGCCGAATTCTGGAGGCATTGCATGTTAAGTGGCGAAACTCAACGCCGGGATATGCCTCGTTACCAGAGAAAAACCTGTTAGGGTTACAGTTGCACCACTGGCTGGCCTTTCGATATGTGTATGCATCAAACATTAGTAAAATTATTCAAATTCGAATGATCTTTTTGCAATAATGTTGTTATTACTAAATGTATGTTGTATTACGAAATACATATAATAAAAAAGTTTTTTACCTTTAGTTTCCACGAGTGTAACGCTAAGAAAGAATCTCTATCTGTAGTAGAGAAGGCGAGGACGCACGCGTGCGCTCCTCGGTAGTATGCTTTGGTGATCGCGTCGAATTCCTCCTGCCCCGCTGTGTCCCAAAGCATTAACCGGACTTCCTCTCCATCTATCCTGGATAACATAGAAATATAATTTAAGTTTGTTTTTTTTTCGGCTTTACGCTGTATCCAGCATGTAAGCAGAGGGAGCTAAGTGCTTTCGCTTTGCCTCGATACCAGAGCGAAGAAATGAAAATATAAATATTTTATTTCCTCGAGCGGGAATTGAATACTCAATCTGTCGTGTTTACGGTAGACCTGTTACAATTAAAAATAAACTATATATATTTTTTACACGATTGTCCATTTTGTTTTCTGATTTTCATGCTATTTGTATTGTAAAATATTTTGTGATATTAAAATGGAGTGGGTTGGTAAAGAAAGCTGAAATCGCTGTGATTGCATTGCGTATGGTAGGTGTGGAGCCAAAAATATTTTTTAAAATCCTCCTTATGCTTTTTATTAGTCAAATGTTTGTGTACCGGGCTATTGATAAGTGCAGTGAAACTTCCTCTGCTTGGGACAGAAAAAGATCTGGCCGTCCATTATAGTGTTTGTACGAAAAATACGATCAAAACTATAAGGAAAACAATTCGAAGAAAACTCGAAAGAAAAAAAAATATCTCGGGAGAGAACCATATCGCGTATTTTAAGAGATGACTAAATATTAGGCTTGCAACAAATAAGAGACGAACTGTTAATTTTTTAACTGATAATTTAAAAAAGAATAGGGTGGTTAATTAAAACAACTACTTAAGCGGTACGCAAAGAAAGGTCACAGTAGAAAATTGTGTATGAGAAAATTTTTACAATTGAGCAATATTTTATCAAACAAGATGACTGTATTTATGCTTGATAGCTCTAAAGAAGCTTCCCAATCAGTTCACAAAGTACAACGTGGGCATTATCCGACTTCAGTAATGGTTTAGTGTCAGCTATGAAGTCCCTCTTCAATATTTTTCTGACCTATATATTTGGAAAAAAGAAATAAATAAATCGGCATAAGCGTATTAAGATACCATTCTTGAAGTTACTTAAGCCCCTAAGCAATATCATGTTCAACAACCAAGAATGGTTTTTTCAGGACGCAGTGCCGGGTTATAAAGCTCGATGTACCCAATCTTGGTTAAAATGAAGCGCCGGATTTTATCAGAGCTGAAGACTGGCCGTCATCAAGTCCCGATCTTAATCCACTTGATTATGATTTACTGTCGAGAGAAAAATGATTGCTCTAAACCCCATGATAATTTGGAGTCGTTAAAACAATCCATACGATTGGCAATGAAGAATTTTCTCATAGAAAGAGCGCGTGCTGCTATTGATAAATTAGCTTCAATGCTTAAAGGACTGTATTGCAGCCAAAAGACAGCACTATTATTGGTTTTATATTGATTTTTTTAGACTAACACACTGTCATAGGAACAAATGTTACGAGCATTAAAAAATGTTGTTTTTGTATATATGGCATATTCTGAAAACGTCATTAGATTTTTTAATGTATCTACTCTATTTATTAGTAGGGTAGTAGTACTAATTTCTATAGATAAAAAAAACATAAAAAAATCTATTAATTTACTCGTTCAGAAACAGCTAACAGTGCTAAATAATTGATTTGGGTAACTGTAATTTAATTGAGAAGATTAAAGAGAAGGTAAAAAATACAGATTTATCACAAACAAATACAGATTTATTAAAAGTATAAATATAGATTGCTTTATATTTACTCGTGTCTTGAGTTCATTCAAATGTCGATAACTTTTTTAATTAACCGATTTCGATGAATTCAAACTTTATTAGATGTTAAGGTGAGTTAAAATAAAGCAATAGGTTAAAGATTGAAGTAAATCTGTTCTGTACTGCCAGAGATTAGAGTGATCATACATACAGACAGACAGACAAGAAATTTAAAAAATATATTTTTGTTTTCTATTATTCTTTTTAAGTGTCCCTCTACCAATTTAAGCCAAAAATAGTAAATGTACAGACAAAATATTTTTTCTGTTTTATTTTATATACATACAGGTTAAAAATAAAATATAATAAGTATACAGATTCTTGTCTCGTTAGGCACTGCGCTGCCATGAAATAGCACAGTTATAAAAAGCGAATTGGAATGTGAGGTACGCAGTGCACTGTCGCATTCCTCTTCGTTTGCCTCTTAAGGAATATAATGAAAGTGCACTAGCTATAAATCTAACCTTTCTTTGAATTTAGTTTTATAGGTGACACTGTAGAATTAGTGTAAATATGTGAAATTGTTATAAAATTGTTAAGAAATATAGACGATACTTAAGGTTATTGTTAAACTTAAAGAAAAAATATCCAAAAGGAGGCAGATCCTTTCTCTAATGTGCTTATTATATTTTTTATTTTATTTTATAAAAGCTTTTAAAAATATCCAATAGCATAGAAACTTAACACACTTTCTAACTATTACAAAATAATATTTTAAATTAATCAAAATTAATGTCATGTGAGAAGAGGTTGATGTCATTGGACGAGGTGAAAGAGATATGCGTTTTGCGGCTACCATGCCAGGGATAATGTCTTCTTTTCAGCTTCTTACTTTTCCCACCCACAAGAGACTGGCCTTCAAGGAAGAGTGAAGAAAAAAATGACTTACTCAATTTGTCTTTCCAAAAAGTCAACTCCTATAGTTTTCTTATAGTCCCTAGTGAAAGTTCCGCGGCAGTAGCGCTGTATCATGCTGGACTTGCCGACGCCGCCGTCCCCTACTATCACCACCTTGAGCGCCACCTCCAGCTCCTCCTCGCGCATCCTCGCCGTACACGCGTTTCACCGCACATTAGTGATAAATTACAATCTGAAAGTAAATAATTAATGTTAAAGTATTTTATATGTTTTCTTTATATATTTTATTATCAGTTTCACGCTATATCCCGCAAACCCCGTGGTAGGCAGAGGGAACTTTTTGTTAAGGCACTCCGTTAATTGGCGGAACTCAACGCCGCTCTTTACCTCTACATCAGAACGAAGAAATGAAAACATAAATTATTATTATGGGAAACATAAGGAATTATAGGAAGACCATTCCATTTACATTATGTTTTTGGTCAGCTTCACGCAGTATCCCACATGCAGAAGCAAAGACAGAGTGAAAAGTGTAGATATTTCAATAATAAGTGCTTAGATACTACATTTATAAATTTTAATTAGAATTTTTGATTGATTTTAAATGCAACGATTCCGTTAAAATGGATATTTAAAAATTTATTAGGCTATAAACTCTTAGAATATTATAAAATAATAACGTTCTCACTTAGTGGTCTCTTAATATTATCTAGATAATATTTTTATAAAGTTCAGCTTGTTTGATTTCATAAAGTAACATAAGTTTTACACAATCTAAAGAGGTTTCGTATTACAATGTTTTGTAACAGATTCATTAATGTCTAAGTAGAAGGACACCTATAAAATTAATTTATTACTCATAATGGTGGGCAGAGAAAATCTAGTGCTACGGCACTCCGTTCCTCAATTTCAGCCAGTCATTTTTCATAGCATTAAATGTTCCAGAATTCCGCGAAAAGTGGGAAGCGGAGTGTCTTAACACAAGGCTCCCTGCCTTCCATGCTAAAGGCGAGATACAGCTACAAGCTGAAATAAAAATACAATACGAATACAAAAAGGTACCCTCAAATAAAACACATAAAAGCATAAATAATGCCCTATTAAGTCTGTAATGGAAACGAGCTAAACGTTTCCACGCTTACAAATTTATTTAGAGACGGCAAGCAGTTGTTTGTTCATACGATCTTAGAACCTGTTCTTTGAGCACCTGTTTCGATCATTGAGTCAGTCGCGTTGACCTGATTTAGATATGGCTTTTTTTAGCTGCACGCTGTATCCAGCATATGGCAGAGTACGCAAAAAGAACCTAGTGTTAAGACACTTGCCACCGAATTTTCAGCGGAATTTAACGCTGGAAGTCGCCATGTTATTAGAGCGAAAAATGAAAATATTAATAAATAACAATTCATTCCCTCAAGTGAGTATCGAAACCACAACCGTCGCGTTGACAGTCACACGTTTCTTATCACTGTGCCACGACGACGGCCTCAGTATAAAATGTTTTGAGTTGTTAATGTTGATAATGTTGAATATATGGAATTTTCCAAAAGCAATTGTAATGAAAGACGTTATTGCAGAAATAAAGTGGTATATTAATGGAAAACATTTTTTCGATTATATTCGTTTTACTTTTGTTAAATTTAATTTGAAAAGTAACACGAATTCGATTTGTCAAAATTTAAAAAAGAAACCATTTACAGTTGAATACGCAGAAAGTTCGACATTTTGACGAAAAAAAATACAATGTCTTATATATATTCGTATGCATGACTGTTTATTCAAATTTAAAAACTTAGATCACCATACAGACACCATACTTTTTCCATTGATTGATATTTATTAACAATTGTAGAAAATATTTCATAAAAATATTATTTATACTTTAAGAACATAACAACAGGTGGAAACTATTCAAATTAAAAAGCTCATACAACTAGTTACAGATTAAAAATTAACTAGCTTCGCTTTGTTTCTTATATTTTAATAAACAACTCAACGCTTAGTGTTGCAATAAATAATAATTATAATAAATAACAAACTGGATAAACTAATAAATTGGATAAATCAAAGAAATTATATTTTTTACATTAGTACCCACTAATACACCAGGTACCTATGTTGTGGAAGGAATTTTTTCAACGATTTTACTTTCGCGGTAGTTTCTCTGGTGGAATCTACAGCGTCATGCAACGTCATGACCACGCTTATTATATCAAAATTAAATCAGCTTCACGATGTATCCCGCACACAGCAGGGTAGGCAGAGGGACCCTAGTGTTAAGACACTCCGTTCCACATTTTCCATGGAATTTCTGGAGGCATTGCGTATTGAGTGGTGAACTCAACGCCGCGCTTTGCCTCGACACCAAAGCGAAGAAATGAAAATATAAATTTTGAATAAATATCTCATTTCCTCTAGCCCACCGAACCCACAACCAATCCAACAGGCTCAATTTGTTACCCTTAGCCACAAATGGCCTCTTTATTATGACAAGACGTACTAAAGCCTGTTTTGCTTAATCAAACGTAATTCCTTTGTTTATATTTTATACGTAATAGAGCGGTTGAGCTAATTGTCTTTGTGAAAGGTCGAAGACGTTCACTTTTGTTTCATATTGGCATGGTGGACCTTTAAGCAGCTGAACTGTACATGAAATAACAATAGGGAGCGGAGTGTCCACCCCAGAATGTGCCCACACCAAAAATTTTACTAACAAAAAATTTTCTTGAATAAAAAAAAAAGCTTTTACATATATCTGTTCAAAGCTTTAGTCCAGGATCCACTCCAGAAAATATCTTCCTAAACGCCCACGGTTTTTTAAACTTAATATTTTTTTGATTCTGCTATCTGAGCTTGGTCTCTAAAACGTGGTTGGTCGAAAAGGACGTTTTTGTAAGACGCAGGAAAAGAACAAGCAGGAAGTTGCATATATATTATTTTATATATGATTGAACTTCACGCCACTCTTTGCCTCCTTACAAGAGCGACGAAATGAAAAAAAAATGAAAATATTAAATTTCCACAAGTGGCAATCGAACCCACAACCGTCACTTTATAGTGACACAGTTTATAAAACATATTTGTGCTTTTGCTTAATAAAAATCACAAGACATCCGTAGATAAGCTTAAAAGTTTATCTTTACTTTTTTTCAAACTTATTCAAATTAAATTGTTTCCAAAGTAACTTTCTAAGAGGAAAAATGTTGAAATTGGTTAGAATAATAGAAAGCAATCTTAATCAATATTCACCTAAATATGAGAACTTTTCGCTATACGATTTAAGCATTCCACGCAACCAGAGCTTTTGTAAAATACCATGATTCGACAAAAAATTTCAATGGAAGATCTTAAAGTGAAACGAATAAATAATAATATCTAAAGTGCCTGCAATTAAATTGTGTGAGTCATAAGCTTATAGAGCAAGACTTGTTAAGCCAATGTGTAGATATAATAAGTATATGGACTTGGATTGTATATGTCCAGAGGGATTTTAAAACGTTTTAGGTAATACAGCGGGATGCTTTCAATATTCATAACACAACATTAATATAAGTTTTTTTTAAATTATGCGTTTATTTAATCATAAAAAGCAATAGAAAATATTTTGTTAATGGAAAAATATCACTATACTTGATATCAATACCTGTTTGGCTTCCTTTGTACCCGAGTCTTTGGTATTTATTAAGAAATCATTAAAAGGGCTCTCGTGGCGCAGCCACACAAGGTGTATCGCGACGGTTGTGGGTTCGATCCCCACTCGAGGAAGTGAGATTCGAGAGATGATATTTATTTAAGTTTATTTTTCCATTTCTTCGCTCTGGCGTCGCGGCAAAGCGCGGCGTTGAGTTCAGCCACTCAACACGCAATGCCTCCAGAATTCGGCAGAAAGTGGGGGACGTAGTGTCTTAATACTAGGTTCCCTCTGTCTACCCTGCTGTGTGCGGGAAACAGCGTGAAGCTGATTTGATTTGTTGTGTTTTGTCATTAAAAAGATTTTTTACAGTACGTGAAATAATCCACAAGAAGCGGGACCATGCCTACCCTGTCAGAATTTTTAATTTTTCGGCTATAAAATTGAGAAGTCTTACCAGCATTACCACGCTGGTTTAAAAAAATCTTATCTTCGTCTAGTAGCTTATGACTGACCATACCAGAGATTGTGGGTTTGATTTCTTTCATGACAAATATTTTTTAAAAAAGTGTGATTAGTTTTGTCTGGCCGTAAAATATTATGTATATGTTGTTTAAAAGTATTTAAGCTTGTATGTTCAGTTATCTGATCATCTGTCTCATTTAGAATCGGATAGCCATGTAACATAAATATAGTATATCAGTTATTCTAAAGTACTCTCCTACGCACTTCACAAATAGGTAAAACAAGTTTTACTAAGAAACAGAATGTACTACTTCAATAATCTTTTAACATTATATTTAATAATCAATCGCGCCAAAAGAGCAAATATATTTTTAAGCAATAAATATTTAATGGAGCTGAGCGAAGCGAAGATGGTCTGAACTGGTCAAAGGCGTGTTTCGTTGTAATGCTACTCCTCCTAGACCGTTAAACTGACGCCTCTAAAATTTTGCAGGAATTTTGTGGGTGATATGGTGTTCCCAGCTGTTAGCCAGTTTGGTGATAATTGTAATTGTAGTTTTTGAGTAAATGGTCAAAATGTGTCCCATATGGTTAAACTGTGGAACGTTTTGAAATTCACGCGAACATATTGAACGTTGACTAAGCTAACCCAGCGCGTGCGGACGAAACAGGAAATTTCATAAAATTTTACGCAACATAGCTTTGCTCAGCTCCACCCGCCGTGCAAAGCATGTGGCGGATCCTAGTTTATATTCTGGGATTCTGGGATTCTAAAATAAGTATATTAAATACTTATTTTAGAATCCCATTCTATCATCTCAAACTATTACAAGTCATAGGTACTAAGATATTCTTACTTTATCAATCATTTGTCTTAGCGGAGTCAAAATAAGTTTAATCTCAATACTATATGTAGATAGTATATATAATTGTAATTTATAACTCGTCCTCAATCATTCGTTAAAGTAACTGGGAGGTCACCTACATTACTTATGCTGGGGAGTGACCAAAATCCACAAATAAATAGAATGGCCACACGTGATCGTTTTGAATAGTACGTGCAAAAATGTACTTCAAAATTACATTTCTTTGTTGGTGTTGTCTAAGGTTGAGTTGTTTTATTTGGAAGCTAATGATAAAACGTTAAGTCCAGAAAAATCCTATAATAAATTCTTATGATCTGCTCAACTGGCACGCTCGAAACGCCATAAAGCAAGAAATCAATCAATCTACATTTGAATTGTTTAAATATCTTAAAATATTACCTCACGTTGAATGCTTTAGTCGTATCGACAAGCGTGCGCCCGTTAAAGCGACGGTTGTCGGTTCGATTCCCACTTGGGGGAATAAAGTTCTTTCTTCACTATGGTAACGAGGCAAGAATTTATAGAAAAGTGTGGAATAGAAGTGTGTTAATGGGAACGGAGTGTCTAAGTAGATTACCAGATTCCCCCTGCCTACCCTACTATATGTTTGATACAGCGTGAAGTTAATAAAAACAATAAAAAAGCATATAGTATAGCAATTTGTGAAAGTTAACTAACAATATCTAAAGCTAAATAATAAAGCTGTACGTCATCACTTTATGACAAATTCGTAAATGATCTCTGTCTACATTAGATATATTTTAGGTATGTATGTGTATCTATATATTTACATGTATCTATTATATGTGTAAATATATATACATATAATATATATATATATATATATATATATATATATATATATATATTTAGCCGTATGTATGTATGTTTGTTATTTATAGTGTAAGTCTATTTATTATATTATAACTATCTATATATCAGTATATTGTTTGTATGTATCTAAATTTATTTATATATATTTTAACTACGTCCACCACCCCATCTTCTCTAAATTATGACAGTTTCTTTTCGCCCTAAAGGTTGTCTGGACGAGATGGCTACTTAGCCATAAGACCACCTTTTTGTACATTTATTTTCTTTTCTATTTTGTGTATTATTATATCAATGGTGTACAAATAAATAAATAAATAAAATATGATAAATATTTATATAGTATATAATAACGATTTATGATACATTATATGACATCTTATTTTAACATTTAAAACAAAGTTCCATAATATTATTTTGAATAATTTATAATAAAATTCGCATTTATCTTGGGATAGGTGCGATTTACGATCCATTCACTCATAAATATGTTTACGGTTATTTATGTTTTAGTGAAAGTTAAATTATTAGATGCTAATACAACCAGTGGATTCAAAACACATAATAATTTAAAAATAAATTTTTAAAATGGATTGAATATTTTATACTGGGTTGTAATTTTTATACAGGTGTAACACGATCGACAGATCAACGGTTGTCTAAGGGTAGAGGACCTCAGTACCTATCCATTTCACCCCCATTTATTTTTATGATGTGTGTATTCCTTGTCTTGCAGAAGTCGGTTAAAAAAGTTTCATAATATATCCCTAACCCATAACAAAAGTAGAATGTGCCTAAAAAAATAAGATGGGCATTTTAGGCATTTGGATTATTGGCAATATTGAAGCTTACAGAAAAAAGTTTTTCAACTTTTAGGTTCAAAAATCAAGTATATGATAAAAATGAATGTAATGTAATAAACATATTTGTATATATTTTTACTCTGCTACATCACCATCTATAACGTGTTCGTCTAAAAACGGGAAAGGTGCGTGAAATTCTTCTCTGTTAAAAAGTGAACGTTACAAACGATATGCACGCAACTCTAAAGAATACGACTAAAACATTCAACGTGAGGTAATATTTTAAGATATTTAAACAATTCAAATGTAGATTGATTGATTTCTTGCTTTATGGCGTTTCGAGCGTGCCAGTTGAGCACAATTCATTTCGCCAATGTCACGTTGTATGGAAAACACACGAAGGAAATTGACCGGTAAAAAAAATATAACTATAT
>DWGR01005407.1:0-10398 GCA_018247715.1 Heliconius burneyi
TGCGATAGAAAACGCACAGCGAGGAGACGTCTCTACGCAAAGCCAAAGTGTCAAGCCTTTCACAGCTCATTGGATCCCTAATGATTCGAACGGCTCTACGTTGTATGCGGTCAAATGGGTCAAGCTGGGCAATACTGGGGTGCACCAGCCCAGAGATGAGAACAGTACTCCATATGAGGCCTAACCTGGGACCTATATAGGGCCAAACGGTGTTTTGGCGTAAAGTACCGTCTCGCTCTGTTGATGACGCCCAGTTTCTTCGAGGCCAACTTGGCCTTGCTTTCCAGGTGATCGCGATACTGACAGTCACTCGAAACATTAAGGCCCAATATGCTGATACTGGGCGCGGCTGTAAGAGGGGTGTTGTGAAAGACCGGCGATACGATAAATGGGGTTTTTTTAGTGGTTAACGCGCAAACTTGTGTCTTCAGGGGGTTAAATTGAACCGCAGCCTTGGGGAACACCGACGTTCACGGGCATAAGTTTGGAGCAAAAACCGTCGACAGCGACCTTGATGCTGCGCCCAGTGAGAAAACTGGCGATCCACTTGCATAAATTTTTGGGAAGCCCATAGGATGCGAGTTTCGCAAGGAGCGCCCCATGCCACACTCGATCAAAGGCCTTCGCCATGTCCAAACTAACTGCCAGGCCCTCACCCTTACTTTCAATAGCCGCAGCCCAACGGTGGATTAGGTAAACCAGAAGATCACCGGTTGAGCGACCATGGCGGAAGCCATATTGACGGTCATTAATCAATCGGTGATCCTCTAGTTTAATACTTACTACGCAATTTCCTCCGACATATATATTAAAATGAAAATATTTTGAACAGCATTTTTTTATTTCACGCTGTATTTATATATGTTTGTAAGCACGAGTATATCAGGGCTGGCACAGGAAACCTAGTGATAAGAAACTCCGTTCCCCACGTACCAGACATTGTGTGTTAAATCGTAGCACTTGAGTGCAGAGCTCACAGCCCTTGCGCTGCGCCACCTGCGCTGTACAGTTATGCCCCGTCAATTATACACGATGAATGTATTAAAATAGTTTTATAAATTCTGATTTATTATTCTTTTGTTTTTTCTGTACGTCATTATTACTAATTAAATTAAAAACAGATACTAAAATGCCCTTTATGTTTAATAGTTTTCACGTTTAAAATTAAAATGAGAGTTATCCACTAAGAAACGAATGAAATGAAAGAAGTTTCGAAAGCTCAATTTCAAAGTTCTTTTGTTAGATTTCACATGCGTGAAGGAATTTCTAGTTTAAACAGAACTTAGCGCTGGCTTTATTGCTTAAAAACTTAGTCGGAATGCACGGCACGTCCTTGTATTGTACCTGTTCTGTACGCCAGCAGGTGTCTGACGGTACACGCACGGTTGTAGGTTCAATCCGAATTCTTTTAGCATTAGAACAAATGTTGGAGAAACCTTGTGTTAAGACCCTTCGTTCCCTACTTGTTGCCCTATATTAAAGACGATGCGTGTTAAGAGGTCGAACTCAATGCCGCGTTTTGGTTTGTTACCAGATTCCTCAGACTGGAAATCAAACCCAACATCGTCGCGTTTGCGGTCGCAAGTGTGTTATTAATACCACCAATAACAATTTTAGGTGCGCGTCGTGTCCCGTGGCATTGCGTGGTCACCTTGCGATAGCTGGTGTGGATATCATGGATATACTAGCGTATATACCTTATACAAGGTGCCTCAAAAGAAATTTTATACTTATAAATATCATTAAAAGAAACTAAGTTGTTTATAAGTAAAATGTTTATTTACTTCTAAAAAACAGACTGGGAATTTATTTTTAAAAAAAATGTCATCCGAATGTTTACCCTCGCGTTCATGGCACTCATTCAATCTAACGCTAAAATTTCTTATGACGACTTGGCAAGTACGCTTAGTGATGGCTTCTATTTCGTGGCGAATATTTAGTTTTAATTTGCTATTGCGATTCAGAGAAGATGGTTTGTTGACGTACACTTTAGATTTAAGGAAACTACACAGGAAAAGTCCATCGGAGTGAAATCAGGACTGCGTGGAGGCCAATTTATGCCCCCTCTTCTAGAGATAAATTTTCCTGAAAAAAAACTCACGAATTCGTGGTAGAGACACATTAGCCATATGTGACGTCGCACCACCCTGCTGGAACCATGTCCTTTGACTATAGCTAGGAGAATTCTGCAGTGTAGGCAACAAAACATTATCTAACATCTTCACATAACGTTCCGAGTTAACTGTAAGTGCACGTCGCCCCGCGTCTTCAAAAAAGTATGGGCCGATTATTCCTCGCGATGACATTGCAGCCCATACCGTTACTTTTAGCGCATGAAGAGGTTGATCTTGATTCTCTGATGCTTGTGTTTCGGATTAGTTGTACTCCAATAGCGACAGTTTTGCCTGTTAACGTAATAACTTTGGCCGTCCAGATTTTAGTTTATCTAAAGTTGAGCCAGTCTCTTCAAACTTTTTTACCCAATTCCAAATGAGAGGTATGCTTGGCGCATTATTTAAGTGACGAAAATCACGAATTTTGCAAAAAATTCGTCGCGCTATAGTCGCCGCATTACCGTTCTTGTAAAATTCAAGCAAGCACAACGCGCGGTCCTAAATTCCAAAACTACTAATAATTTCTGAATTCTTAAGAGCCAGACTATCAAATGACATATCCGTTGCGCCCTTTAATGTATTGCGTTTACGCAGCAAGCTCATCAAATATAAAATTTATTTTGAGACACCTTGTATATTATATTCGCACTCGAGAAAATTAAATATTTCATATTTTTATTTCTTCACTCTGGTGTCAAAGTATTGCGCGGCGTTCAACTCCGCCACTCAACATGCAATACTTTAGAATTCGGAGGAAAAAAGGAAATGGAGTGTTTTAACACTAGTTTCCGTCTGCCTCTCTCCCGTCTACCTGCCGCGGGATACAGCGTGAAGTAAGTTCGGGCGCAGCGGCGACGGAAATGGACCCTTTATCTACTCTGCAGTTTTAAGGCGTTGTATAAGAAAGAATTTTATGTTATTATAAATTATATAATTCATAATAAGATCAAGGGGTAGTTGGAGACCTCAATTGATCTTTGAGAATTAGAGAAAGGCCACTTAAAAAGCACGAGAGCCCTCGGAGCGCGCGGTGAGGTCAAAAGGATAAAGCGTGAAGCAAGAAAGAAATCACATGAATATTTTTTAACCGACTTCTGTAAGAAAAGGAGCTTATCAATTCGAATGTATTTTTTTTATATTTGTTATCTCATAATTTTTTAATGGATGAACCGATTTTGATGATTTTTTATTTGAAAGATAGTGATAGATAGAAAAATTGGACCATATGGGAAGCCCCATATGGTCCCATTTTTTTAAAGCTTTTTTTGACAATGGTATCTATGAGAAAATTACATAAGTCTTAAATTTGCATTCCGTATGTACGCGACAAATGGGCGAATAACGCAATGTGGCGCCAACTGATTTTGATGATTCTGTTTTTGTTTGAAAGGATACACCTTAAGGATAGTCTGGTGAAAGTTTGGTAAGGTTCCAATTATGGGATCCGGTCAAAATTGATAAAGTTATATACTGTAATTTTGCTACAACTTCAAATTTGACTTCAACCAATTTCAATAATTCTTTTTTTATTTGAAAGGATACACTTCAAGCATAGTTTGGTGAAAGTTTGGTAAGATTCCGATAATGGAATCCGTTCGAAATAATAGTAACAAAGAAAAACATCGTCAAAATTGATGTCAGAAGTGAGATTCCCCTTCGTTGCATTTCTTTTTAACCAACGTCAAAACAGGATTTTCTCATTTTCTACCGATCTCAAGAAAGGGAGAGGTTCTCAATTCGCTCGAATATTTTTATTATGTATGTTCTTCTCAATATACCACAATGTTAGTTTGCCAATATGCAATATGCAATGTTTGCACCTAATTAAGTGAAATTTTACATAGGACAAACACAACCACTACTACCACCAATATAATTTTGAAGTCAGTGTCAAGCTAAGGCTACAATGACCTTACTAGATAGCCTTACCTAGTCACCTTACTACCTTAATACATTATTATTACTAAGCCAGTTTGTCTTACTTGGCACCGACTTCGAAATTATAAAATCTTTGTAAAATTATTTTGTTACTTTTTAGTTTGTTGTTAGAAGTCGGTTTTTTTCTGTTAAGAATTCATTTATTTAATTAACAAAAACGGTGAAATAGTCGTAAATATACTATAATTATATTAATATTTCATATTGAAGTAATTAAAGCAAACTTTGTAATGTAGCTAAGGCCGACCGCAGCCGGTGCTCGGTGCTCCGCGCTGTCAAATAGTTGGCGAAATTAATTAATTTCATTCATCAAAGAAACTTTGACCAATTCATTTATTATATCAACGCAATTAATTATCGGCGTTCTATATTTTATAATTTGGTTTTTGTTTGTAAGCAGGATTATCAGGTCAAGACGAGCAGTAAAATAGCTTTTGAATTCGAAAATACAAAATACCAGTATGTCTCTTCATTAAAGGTATATAGAGACTCCGTAGAAGTCTGGGCGTTGAGTTCTGGGACTCAACGCCACGCTTTACTCTCCGAGTGGGAATTGAATTCGCATAGTCGCGCTTACTTGTCACGCTGGTATCTCTGCGCAATGACGGTTCGTTGGTACGGTTAAAGCGCGCTGCGGCAGAGGATCGGTAGCCACCGCTTTGGCAGTTCGTTATAACGGCCAGCGCTAGGCCGTCTCTGTTCTCTTAATTTATTGATCCACTTGGCTCGCTTTCCTAATTCAAATACGTACTCTAGGTGCGTGACATGACGTATTAACTTTTAAAATAATATATTATTCATGATTATTTTCAGTATTTAAAAGGCATCGTAGCTGTGATTTTTGGTTAAATTTTAATTAAAATTATTAGTTGTAAAATATATATAAGAAAAATAACGATCCTCATTTACTCGAAGCATCATTTTTTTTAAATTTGAATATGTCGTGTTCCCAATGTCTGCAATGTCAGTTGTAATGTAAAATCACCTGGAGTAAAAGCTTTTAATGTTGTTTTCTGTATTTATTGCAGAAACCCAACTTGATTTTTTATTTCAAAGAGTGGAATAATTAACATTATTATATATATTTAACTTTTCATTGTCAACAACTTTGTTCTCAATACGTAAAATTGAATGGGATTCAGTATTTTTCCCGTTTCTGTAGAAAATTCAAGAAATTCTGTCTTAAACTAAGACACTAGTTCCGCTTACCTATCTATATCTATACGCCAATATTCAACTTACTAAGTCTGTCTGTCAGTAAAGGAAGACATAAAATTCTAGAGGTAGTTTTAGTTTTTCGAAATGCCACCCAACACGTGCCACACATGCCACGCGTGTGGGCCAAATATGTGAAAAATGGCGAGAACCCATTGTTGTGAGATATAAGTATGTACGTGTGTACCTATTTTTATCCCATTTTATTGTTGTCACTATATGATTGTCACTATATAAAATTAATAAAATAAAATAAAATATTATTTATTTCAGTTTCACATGTTATGTAACTAGGTAGAAAGTAATGACCCCACCCTAGAATGTAACTAGTAGAATACTAAACATATTGTGAAACATATTGTTATAGTTTTCGAATGTATATCGTATAAAAAAAATCACTGGTTTTATTTTGTTGGTAACAACTCAATGAAAAACAAATCGAACGAACGAACAAAATGAAAATCAAAGTATCACTTAATCGCTAAAAGCTTGAAATCATGCAGCAAGTAGAAAAATATGAAACTACCACGATTATGTAATAGAGGAAAAATGCACAGTCAAGACTATTAATATTCAACATCGAGGTACCGGAATTAGAGTAGGGAATGGGGTCGCGGGGGTTGGAGCGGCGGGGGGGTTGCTAAACGGGAGCTGATCTAATCTGAAGCTGTGTGTGACGAAACACTCGCAATATCCATATCTTACAATTCATAATAATATCTTACCATTCACACTGACATTGCATTCCGTCCTCTCCTCATTTCTTACAAACACCAGAACCTTTGTCTTACTCACATTCAGACTTTTACTATTGTTTTCACACCCTTCTTTCAGAGTGGTAACCAATGCCTGCATCTCGCATTCTGATGATACAATGAGCACTGCATCATCTGCGTACAGTAGGCAATTCACGTTCAAATCACCTACTTTCACTCCCATATCAATTTGTTTCACTTCTTGGAGACAGCCATCCATATACAAATTGAACGACCAAGCTGACATGGCGCAACCTTGTTTAACACCTGATTGGATGTCAAACCAAGGCGACATACCAGCTCCTACTCGCACGCAGAGCTAATGATCACTGTAAAGACACTTTACAGCCTGCAGCAAGGATCCGTTCAAATTGTACCCGGTTAGTATCTCCCATAACTCTGTCAAACGGCTTTTCCAAATCCACAAAAGCACGGAAAACTTTTTAGTCAACAGCCAAACATTTTTCCGTGATCATGCGAAGGGAAAAGATCTGATCCATACACCCTGTTCCAGGTCTACAGCCTCCTTGAGCCTCCCACAACGGTCTTTCGGATCTCTCTAGCATTTTTTTCAAGAGTTATGCAACCAAGACGTTTCGAAATTCTTTAGTCAAAAATCTTGCCAGCGCGATTCAAAAAAGGATGCTTTATGCACAGCTACTACATTGGACACACACACACACACACATCCACACACACATTACTACATTGGACACATTGCACACTATATTGGACCAAAATTTAAAGTGTAATCCTTCGGTCACACTTAAAACATACCGTTTTCTCAATACAAATAATCATAAACGATATTTTGCTAAAATTTTGAAATGAATAATATTTTTCCCGAAGTAAGTCCAGCACTAATCACTTCGCCAATGTCATGTTGAGTGGAAAACCATAGGAGAATGTACGGTGAAAAGTATATAATAATGTAAATTATTCCACTCTTTGAAATAAAAACTCAAGTTGGGTTTCTGCAACAAATACAGAAAACAACATGAAAAGCTTTGACAATATGACACAATAAGAGAAAACAAAAAATATATATAAAAATTAAATCAGCGAAGAAATGGGAATATAAACATAAATAAATATTTCACTTCTTCGAGTGAGTATCGAATCCACAACCGTCGCGTCACAGTCACACTCTTGTGCCGCTGTAAAAAATTATACCTTGTTTTAATTGTAATGTCAAATTTTTCTACATTGTAACTTTGTTTATTGCCAATTGTTATTAAATTTAATACACTAGTGATTAATCAGGACTATTTCGTGAATGCTGTACATATCTATAATTGATATTTGTAACTGAACAAGACCAATATGTGAAATTTTATTTTGAATTATAAGTTACATGTATTGTTGATGTGTCAATAAATAAATAAATAAGTAAATAAATATATATTTGGTAAATATATAGTTATTACAAAGTACACGTAAAAAGGATCTTTTTAAATATTTGTATATGCTCGTAGATTTATTTCAAAAGACTAATTCAAAAATTCAACGATTTGAAGATCAAGTCGTCGTTTTCATCAGTGTGTTGAACTAATTTCGACTTAAACCATTGAATATAATATAGCAATCTGAATATAATGTACGACGCCTTGCATATTAGAAAAATAATGCTTTATATAGCAAAAAAAAGCTATAAAATTTTCGCAGGCAAGCTAATGCCTTGAATTCATTCAAATGACGATAACTTTTTTTTTATAATCCGATTTTCATGAAACAAACTTAAGATGTTAAGTTGAGTTAAAACAAAGCAATTGGTGAAAGTTTGAAGTTAATCAGTTCAGTATTTTCAAAGATGTGCGTGATCATACATACAGACAGAGACAGACAGACAAGAAATTAAAAAAATATATTTTTGCTTTCTATTATTCTTTTTAAGTGTTTTTCTATCCATTTCAGTCAAAAATATTAAATGTACAGACAAAATATTTTTGCTGTTTTATTATATATAGAGATTGTATGATACTCCATGCTCCTATTAGGACCGTACGTATTAAGCATCTACCAGCTCCACGGCTTACGGAAAATTATGCAAAATCGAAATATAAAAGTAATGCAAGAGAGAATAACGGGATAAAATATATTAAAGCTCGAAATCGATGCAACAGGGTGTGTAGGGATAAACAACGACGCCATATTCATAAGGCTCTTGTCGAGGAGAACAACATAGAAAAGGCTTGAAAATTTCATAAATCACTTGGGGTTGGGGAAGCAAAGCAGAAATCTCATCCCTGTAATATAGATTTAAATAAACTTAATACTCATTTTTCTCCGTTTGTAACAATTGATGTACTCACTAAATTAAGATCTCTAAGCCAAATTCGTGCCTTATACACCCCTTTAACTCACAGCTTTAATTTCATTCAATTCACTGAATGTGGTTTGATTGCATTAGTTGCAAGATGATCCTATCTATCCTTGATGTCCTGATTCCTGTCGTAACGTCAATTCTAAATGTTTCCATAGAAAGTGATTACTTGCCTTCATCCTGGAAAGAGGCTCAGCTAACCCCACTGCCTAAAAACCGCAATCCTTCCTCCATGTCTGATTATCGACCTATATCCATTTTACCATTTTTATCAAAAGTCGTTGAGCGTCTTATACACCAACAACTTAGTAAAAACCTGACTAATAACCTTTTACCTTTTCAATCCTTTGCAATCTGGTTTCAGACCCGGTCATAGTACGACTACTGCACTAGTTAACATATCGGATAACATTCGTCTGGGTACGGAGAATCCCCAAGTTACCGTTATGATTCTGCTTGACTTTAGTGACGCCTTCAATACCATAGATTTTGATATCCTATTAGCCGTATTCTCTTAACAGCTCCTAAAGTGATTAATTGGTTTCACTCTTACTTACACGGTCGCAAGCAACGTATCCGAATTCAGGATTCATATTCTGAATGGTCCCCGGTTCTTTCCGGCGTTCCACAAAGTGGCGTGTTGTCCCCTCTCTTATTCTCATTATTCATTAATTATTTCTGTTATAATATTGCTTCTTCCTACCACCTTTACGATGACGACCTGTGATTTGTTGCACGATCTTTCAACACTATTAGAGCATTGAATGAAGAACTGAGAACTATTACAGTACGTAGTAAATCCTTAGGCTTAAAATTAAATACAAAAAAGTCTCAAGCAATTATTATAGGTAGTCCAAGACTTATCTCTAAAATTACTTCACATGAATTGCCATTATTGTCGCTTGATGGGACATGCGTCCCTTTTACAGGCAAAGTAAAAAATTTAGGAATTATTTTTGATAAGCATTTATCCTGGAAACCGTTAATTAGTTATTAGTAGTGAGGTAAGTAGAAAAATATTTGCAGTTGTTGCGTCGTTACGTCGGCTACGTAATATTTTATGCATTTCTTCTAAGGTTGCGCTGGCACAATCAATCCTACTACCAATTGTTGATTATGCTGATTGTTGTTATCTTGATGTAAAAGAGGAGCAATTAAATAAGCTTGAGCGGCTCCAAAACATTTGCATAAGGTTCATTTTTGGACTTCGTAAGTACGACCACGTATCCGAATTTCGTAAAAAACTCAAGTGGCTTCCAATTCGACTTCGCCGGAATACTCATGTTCCTTGTCTTTTGTACAATGTTTTCTTTTCGCCGCATTCCCCTTCATATCTTAAAGAACGATTTAAGTTTTTAGGTGAATCACATGGTTTACCACTCTGCTCTAAGTCTAGTTTAACTCTTAAAATTCCTTGTTATTCTTCTTTCTTCTATGCAAATTACTTCTCTATCAATCAAATCCATCCATTTGTGGAATTCCTTACCCATAACAGTCAAACAATCTATGACTATACAAACATTTAAAAAGAGGCTGAAAGATTATTATTTAAAGCTATAAGTATGTGTTAATTTTATAATCAATACTTATATTAATATTTTCTGTATTTATTTCTCGTGCGTGTTTCTGTATTCTTATAATAAAAAAAAGAAGAGATTATTTTATGAATCTATGTTTATAAGCAAAGTAGCATGTATTTATTTATATATTTATGTGTGTATGTATTTATATATTTATGAAATTATGTAGATATTTAAGAATGTATGTATGTATGTATGTATTTATGAATGTATGTATGTAACACATGGATCAATAAGTCCCGAGACTAACAATGAAAACAACATTTTAATTGTAATTATTTATTTTATTCATCAACATAATCACTTTTTAGGGTGATACAATGGTAATAAAAATAAAAATATATTGATTTTAGTTTCACTTTTTCATCTAACTAGGTAGAAAGTAATGAGACCACCCTAGTAAGTAACTAGTATAATACTAGTACTTGTAACAGGAGGCCCCGCTCTTCCATAACACTATACATTCGTTGTGG
>DWGR01005408.1:0-10398 GCA_018247715.1 Heliconius burneyi
ATGAAAAATTAAATATTGCATTTCCTCGAGTGGGACTCGAACCTACAATCTATTGCGTTTACGTCAAATTAGTAAAGAAATATTTGACAATTTTCCTTATTGTTTTTTAGACTCGAGAAGGTGAGGGGCCTGTAGCTGAATATAGATACTGGCGTGAAAGGGATGCCGAAATATCTTTGCTTGTGGAACAACTAAAACAACCTATGGTTGTTAAAATATTGGCCCTACTCAACAAATATGGATCACCATACTTAGAGGTGACGTATTATGTATTTTTATATAATTATTGTGTTTTATGAAGTTTTTTTTTCTATATATTTATAGTTTCACGCCTTATCCCGCACATAGCAATGTACTCAGAGGGAATCTGCCGAATTCTCGTGACATGCGTGTTGAGTAGGGGCACTCAACGCGACGCTTTGCCTTGTTTACCTATTTCATTCACTTGAATGGGAATCGAACCCATGACTATCGCGTTAAGTCGCCATAGCCGCTTCAATCCGCCTCGTTTTATGTTCCTTATGTCATTAAAACTCCGCTTAAATTTATTTGTTCTATGCAGAGCTTCAGGCAGTATAAGGGAAGACTAAAGGAAGAATATAACTTAGCTGGAGACAATCTCAAGTTTCTATCAACGTTAATGCGCTTCTTTACTGTAAGGAATTTCTACTAGATTTTTTCAAACTTTTAGCACTTGTGTTACAAATCGGATATTTAATATTTTTTTAGTTTACTATTTTTTATCACAATATACCTATCTATCATCTATATATATATAATAAAACAGAAAAAATATATTGTCTGTATATTTAATATTTTTTTCCTAAAATGGATAGAGGTACACTTAAAAAGAATAATAGAAAGCAAAAATATTTTTTTTTTATTTCTTGTCTGTCGGTCTGTATGTATGGACACGCACATCTCTGAAAATACTGAACCGATTAACTTCAAACCACCAATTGCTTTGCTTTAACTCAACATCTTAAGTTTCATCAAAATCGGTGCATTAAAAAAAAGTTATCGACATTTGAATGAACTCAAGGCATGAGTTTGCCTGCAAATGTAAAGCAATCCATATCTATACTTATACCTATAATAAATCTATATTTGTTTGTGATAAATCTGTTTTTTAACCGACTTTCAAAACAAGGAGGACGCTACATATTCACATATTCGATTCATTTAATTATTTTGATTTCGATATGAGATTATTCGATTCGATTTGGGTATTTTTTGTAATATGCAATCAATACATTTATTTTACAAAGAATTTTATAAATCCTTACCCAAATTAATAATTTAACATTTAAAGCTGTATCCGAACGAGTAATTTACCGATAGTCATTGACATCAACACATTATGATTGTCAGACGTCAGTCAATTCTGTTTATTAAATGTGTATTATGATCATGTAGTTCAAGCAGGCGAAGCCGCTGGCAGTCCGCTAGTTTATAATAAAATAATAACTATTTTTGCTGTACTATAGCAAAAGAATATGAAAAGAACATTGGTTTTTAACAACATCGATATATATTTTTTTCAACTTCACGCTGTCACCAACATGCAGCAGGGTCGGACAGCCAGCATGTAACATGGAGCTTAGGGTTAAACACTCCGGTCCCCACTTCTCACGGCATTCTAGAGGCTTTTTGCGCCTGGGTATCAAGCCTACAACGGGCCCTATCATTTAATTGGTAATTGAATGGAAATAGAATCTGTACATACATTGAGCTTGCTGTTGTACCACTTAATGAAATCGATCGATAGTGTATAACTGACAGTTAATCATGACAGCAATTTTGTAGAACAAAAGAGAGAATATTTTTATCAATGTGTATATTTATGTCCAATATAATCAAGATGTTGTATTGAATTGTTAAAGTATATTTTTTTCAGTTTCACGCATGCAGAGAGAATCTAGTGTTAAGACACTGTGGTCCCCACCTCGCGCCATATTTTCGGGGCATTACGTGTTGAGAGGCGGAACTCAACGCCGAGCTTTTATATCACCAGAGCGACAAAATTAAAATATTAATAAATAATAATTCATATCTCCGAGTGCTAACCCATAAACGTCACGTTACAGCCACACGCTTGTGCCCCTGCACCACGACTGGCCTCAACTATTAAAATATTTCACGCTTACAATAAGATAAAAATTCACTAAAGAAACTATGATGCAGGTTATAGAAGATAATTCTTCACTTCAACAAGTGATTGATATGCTGCCGGAGCTAGTCGAAAGTATATACATGATGTGGGTGCTGTCCAAGGGCTATCGGACCGATGAGACCATGATACCGTTGTTGGCGCGGATCTCGTGGGCATTGTCTGATAAGTTAGAGAGGTTTCTGGACGTGCATAAGCTCTTTGAGTAAGTTTAGTTATTAATTTGCTATACGTAATGTCTCCAATTTGGGAGGAGAAAGCAGAGAAAGTAGTGTTTTAAAAGTACTTGCAAAATCTTTTATTGTAGCGTGATGTACATAATATGATAAATGTACAGTCGTAAATATTTCATAAGATTTTTAATTTTCATGTTTATAATAAATATTTCAAAATTAAACTTTTTAACCGGATTTATTGCATATATTTAGCACCTATTAAAATAGCATAATTATTTGTTTCTTCAGCAAACCAAACGACGAGGTCCTGTCACTAGCTAAAGCTGGCCAGAGAATAATGGAGATGTGGCACGAGCTGTACAAGGAGACGAGACGTAATATAGAACTCAGTGGTAAAGGCGCACGGTGGGAGTTCGATCAGCCTCTGCTGTTCACACGCACTGACTATATAGGGACGGTGGCCAGAGATCTTTGTGATGTTGTGCAGGTTTGTGTTTCCTAGAAATATCTCTATTTACTTATTTTCACAGAGAATTTTTACCCAGAGAGTACAGAGGCATGTGAAATTTTGCGGTCTGTGTATCTTCTGCAATTTATAAATGTAGGTTTATCAAAATCAAATCATCTTCACGCTGTATCCCGCACACAACAGGGTAGGCAGAGGGAACCTAGTGTTAGGACACTCCGTTCCCCACTTTCTGCCAAATTCTGGAGGTATTGCGTGTTGAATGGCAGAACTCAATTTAACGCGAACCATAAATCTTTTCTTTTTAAGGTAAAATTTAATATATAAAACGCAACACTATTCTATTCTGCCTTTAGCTTCACGCTTTACTACGCTATACGGAGTGATAAGAATGTACAGTCGTCGAGAAACTCTGTTGAATACTTTTCGCCCAAATTTAAGCCATTTTGTATTGCGAGACGGCTTATAACATCAAATTTTTTTATTACCAGACCAAGAAAATGGACAAAACTTACATTTTAGTCATCCCTCTAAGAAGCGATCGAATCTACAAATAACAGACGAATTCTATTAAGATTTCTTCACTAATCTAAAAGGCAATCCAATTATTGGCAAATAATATTAATATTTTATGAATAATTAATATTCAGCATTTTATCTAAAATAAAACAATTGCCTGTCTTTCCTATTCACCTATATTTCACCAAACATTTACGAGTATATTTTCTTTTTTTTTCCATAAGTATTTTGATATCTTAGCAATTATTATATATATTGTATTTATATGTATTCTTATTTTAGAGGCCAGTCGTGGCGCAGAGGCACAAAGTGTGACTGTATACGCGGCTGGTTTTGGATTCGACCCCTACTCGAGCAAATAACATATTTGTTAAGAAATTTGTTTCCATTTCTTCGCTCTTGCGCGAGACAAAACGCAGCGTTGAGTTCCGTCACTCAACACGCAAGTGTTTGCACACTATGTTCTCACTGCCTACCCTGTTCTGCATATTCTTATTACAGGTTCTCATTGATTTCGAGAGAATATTCGGTAACGAGTTAAAATCAATAATAAGCGATCCTACACAAATTGATGACGTACGAAAGCGTGTCAAGAAGCTTGTTTATCCGATACGCACCATAGACTTCAGTGTATTCGTGTTTGATAACAAGGAAAACTGGGATGTTATTATGGGGGACTTCTGGAACGAAGTTAGATATCTTGAGGAAGAAGCCAAAAATTATATAAACCAAAGTTTTGGTAATCTGCGGTAAGAATTTATTACTTTTTAATATTAGTTGCTGCTTGGTGGCTACAGCGTGAAGTTGATTCAATGTAAGCAGTGAATCAAGCTCACGCTGTATCCCGCATTAGGGTAGGCAGAGGAAACCTAGCGTTAAGATAAACCGTTCCCCACTTTCTGCCGAATTCTGGAGGCATTGCGTGTTGAGTGGCAGAACTTAACGCCGCGCTTTCCTCGACACTAAAGCGTAGAAATGGAAATATATGCGTAAATAAATATTTCACTTCCTCGAGTGGGGATCGAACCCACAACCGTCGCGTTATAGTCACATTCTTGTGCCGCTGCGCCACGACGGCCTCAAGTGAATGCAAAAATAAGATAAAAATCTTAGTAGAGATGTAATTTGCTGTACGGCTTTTAGTGGTTTTGGAACGGCAGCGGAACCTAACACTGCATCTTATCTATACCGGACCAAAGAATGAAAATATAAGCATATGCTATAATGTCTTCATGCTTAGCATTAACAAAACATATAATAAATATTATAAAACACAGGTCGTCAGAAGAAGCTTTGGAAGTGCTGCTGAAGTTCATGGAGTTCGATACTCGAGAAGCGATAAGAAAACAACTGTCCACCAAGTTCGACCTCGTGATGAGACAATTCATCAAGGAAATCACCATAATTGAAGATAAATTTACAGTAAGATAAAAAAAATGCTTCACGCTATATCCCGCACACAGCAGGATAGGCAAAGGAAACCTAGTGTTAAGACACTCCGTTTCCCGAAATTTACAGTAAGATATTTTATAATATTTGTTAAATAACTATAGCATAGTTGAGAGTTTTGTTTTTCAAAAAGAAAAAGATAGGAGAAGTTAAGTAATTGCACATATTCATAATTATATCTCACATATAATCCTGAATTATTTGATATATCTTTTTAACTATTTTCAGCGTTTTAGAAAAAACCCACCCTTACTTCGAAATCATCCACCAGTAGCTGGTGCCATATACTGGGCACGAGCACTCTTTAATAAGATGAAACACCCTATTATGAAATTCCAAAAGGTATATGAAAGAATTAATTTGATTTTCTAGGTCTTCTACTTGCCGTAGGTCGATGGTAATTATTAATTTCTTCTAAATATATTTGCAGCATGGGAAAAACTTTTGCCATTCAACACGCAATTCCTTTGAAATTTCCAAGGAAAAACGAAGTGTGTGAACACTAGGTCCCCTCTCTGTGCGGGATAAAAAGAATTCGACGTATTTTCTTAGCTTAACATTAGATCCTGTATATAGCAGAATAAGAAGAGGAAACCTAGTGTTGAAACACTTAGTTTCTGCCAAACTGTCGAGGAATTCCGTGTGAAGTGATGAAACTCAACGCCACAATTTTTCTTGTTTTATTTCACGCTGTATCCCGAACACAGCAGGATAGGCAGAGAAAACCTAGTGTTAAAATACTCCGTTCCCCACTGAATTCCACGAATTCTGTCGAATTCTGGAGGCCTTTTGTTTTGAGTGACAGAACTCAACGCCGCACTTTGCCTCGACACCAAAGCGAATAAATGTAAAAAAATATTTCACTTCCTCAAGTGGGGATTGAATCCACAACCTTCGTAGTCACGCACTTGTGCCGCTGCGCTACGACGACCTCACTATTGCTCTATTTAAGAATATTAAATATTTCATTTAATTGAGTGAATATTTCATTCAATTGAGTGAAAATGAAACCTACAATCTTCACCTTTATAATCACAGGTTTGCGCAACGACAGCCTCTCAGTTACTTATCTATCAAAATTATCTAAGTTAGTATAATAATTCTGTTTACGCGATCAACAGGTACCGGAACTAAACGAATGCGAGCAGAAGAAAACTGCCTTCTTACAGTACAAGGCGTTTTCTAAGATTATAAAAGAATACGAGGAGACCAAGTTCAAGGAATGGGTGTCAGACGCGTCAGAGTTTGTGGACAATGTGATGAAGAAAAATATATTGCGTGTTGCTTTTAAGAAGGATGATGGTGAGATTATTATTTATATTATTAATAATAAATATACAGTGTAAAATCTTAAAAAGTTTTAAAAAAAGTACAATAAGGCCTTATCGCTAAAAGCTATCTCTTCCAGGCAACCTTTGGGTGTTGGAGTTTGTATTAAGGCGGTGTACTAAAAATAATATTTACATAATTATGTAATACTAAATATACATTAAGTACATAATGTACAAATGAAAAAATATATAATTATTAAAATGTATACATACATACATACATTCACATACCATATGTATACACAAAATATAAAAACACAATATAAAAAGAAATATTTACACGTAAATTGTATTAAAGAAGTATAGATAAAAACCTACTGGTTGACTAAATCGTCAATGAGAACCAGTAGGTTTATCTCATCAGTCACACGTGCAATTTCATTCAATATTTCGTGCAATATGTACTATTGTACCAAAATAAATAATTTTTAGTAATATTTTAGAGACAGCGCCAACTAAAGCCCGTGGCATGCAGCTAACGGCGGCTGGGAGGGCGCATGTCGCTAAGAAAAAAGCTTCTAATACATCTATCAAACCTATAGACATTGTGAACAAGGAAATTGCTGAAAAACGCCGTAGAGATAAGGCTTGTAAGTGTTTTAGAACTGTATTGACTTACAGTTGAAATATCTGATAGAATAACATTGTTGTGGGTTCAAATAATAATTGAGGCAACATAAATTGAAATATATTATTAGAGGCCATCGTGGCGCAGCGGCACAAGGGTGTGACTGTAACGCGACGGTTGTGGGTTCGATTCTTACTTGCGAAAATTTATTATTAATTATTCATATTTGCATTTCCTCAAGGCAGGCCTCGCAGTTACCTAACTCTACATACAATGCCCCGAAAATATGGAGGAAGCTGGGAACAGAGTGTCTTAACACTAATTTTTCTGCCTACCCAGCTGTATATGGGATACAGTGCGAAGCTGATTGTAGACCTGTATAAAACGAAAGAAGACATCTATAATGACAGTTAAACATATTTTTCAGTGATGCTAATGAGGATTCCGGGCCAGCACTATGAGAACGTGCGCTCACCCAGCTCCGTCTCTCTGCTTGCAAAGGAAGGGCTGGTTGGTAGCTTTTGTTGGTTCACTTATAATATATATATATATACATATATATATATATATATATATATATATATATATATATTGTGGAAGAGGCAGCGCTTCTTTTACTGAAACTGCATAGGGTAAAATATTTCAAACCCGGAGCTAAAAAATTTATCAAGATGCCTCAACAGTTTGGACGTAGGATTTTTTTTTCATTTCACGATTTTTTTCCGTCATGTATTTCGTGTCACGCACACATACACATACTACTACAAAAATACTTGAATGAAGCGTGTGCGACGTTGCCGCTTTGACTGGTAAGTGTGTGAGTGATAATATTACACTTTACAAATGGTGTTTTTTTTTTAAACGATTATTTTATTATTTATTTTGTTTGAAAAAATAACTTTTTCATTTTTGGGAATTATTTTTTTTCTGAATTATATTAGGCTTTTATAGAGTAGTTAAAATATACATATATATATATATATATATATATATATATATATATATGTATATTTTAATATATATATATATATATAAAAAATTAGTATCAAAGTTTTTTAAAATATCTTTCAGTAAATTTATTTTACTCTGTTATGTCCACGTGATATATTATTATTCATTAACATACATACATATAAGTAAAACAATTACAATATATATATTTTTAGGCGATGAGTCGCGCCACTCAAGACGCAATGCCTAAGATAAGTTATAATTCGGCGCGGAAAGTGGGGCACAGAGTGTCTCAACACTGGGCTTACAGTATCTACTCTGCTGTATGCGGGATAACATACAGCAGGGTAAGTGAAACTGAAAAAATATATATATTTTTATTGTAATTTGACACTTTTGAAATAATTAAAATGTCTCGTTTTATTTTCCAGACGGACGTCACATGGAGGGATATGACGGTGCACAAGCTGTTGCAGGAGTACGGCGTAGCGTTTGAGACGAACTTCGACAGGCACATATTCCTTATCATACACGAAGCGGAACTTATGGAGAGATTAGGTTAGTCTAGTTTTAGTTTTTAAAAAATATACTTTGAGTATGCGTATGTTTGCTTTATTATATCTTTCGAGGAGTAGACAAAGAAAATGGATTGCTTTATGACAGATGTCTATGTTCTTGGTTGATCTTCATTTTGTATCTATTTTTTGAAGACATTGGAGGGCGGAACTAAACGCCGTACTTTTCCTTATTAAAAAAGTATCTATAATTAATATAAAAATATATAGGTATATAAATATAAACTAACTTTTCTTATACACATTTTCATTGGCAAAAAAAATATTTTTTACACTGCAAAAATACTTTCAGGATTCAATTTACCATCCAACATTCGTGATGTGTCCATGCAAAAATCTCGTCTCTACTACGAACTTGAAGCGTTAGAGGCAGTTATAGCCAAATATAACAAGAGTGCCTCGTCACTAAGTCCTTCAGAAACTCACCTCATGAAGAAACATTTGTTGCACATGGAGAGGCACATACTGCCAGGACTTACTAGGATCACTTGGACTGCTTTGGGAATACAGGATTATATAAAGGATATTACTAAAGGTAACAAAAGTATTTTTTTTTTATTTTAATATTGTTTTTATTTTATTAAAATATTGTGAAATAGAATAGATTTTAAATAGCTTAAAAATTTATTAAAATTACTTGTTGGAAAATGTAACACGAGCCATGTACTCGTATGTATTAGCGGGACATTTTGAACTATTGCAATATTTTTATTAACCGACTTCTGTAAGAAAAGGAGGTTATAATTTCAACCGTATTTTTTTTAATACTAACCCTTAACCACTAAAGTACGAATGTGTTACGCCACCTTAGCGGATTTTTCTTCATAATTTTTGATCAGTGTTAGTGTGATTTGTTTCGATTATGTGAATATGGTCCGTAGATAAATTTGATCTTTGACGGTCGAATTCCACTTCAAACTATGAAAATCTAAGAAAATATGCGACTTTACGTCAATAACAGAGAATTATAGAATCTTGACTTTGTGAATCGGACGAATATACAGCAGGTGAAAATGATTTCATTCCATTATGAAAATCGACCTGCAACAACTACGGCTAAAAAGTGTCTTAATTTAACTTTTGTTACAATTCTTTTTTTATTTCTATTTAAACATTTTCTTAAAATAAAAAAAACTAAAA
Source organism: Heliconius burneyi (assembly GCA_018247715.1). Classification (NCBI taxonomy): domain Eukaryota; kingdom Metazoa; phylum Arthropoda; class Insecta; order Lepidoptera; family Nymphalidae; genus Heliconius; species Heliconius burneyi. Next base: position 9,346 of record DWGR01005408.1, read on the forward strand.
AATAAAGTTAATATACCTACTTTATAAATATTTATTACATGTACAAAAATATCTATGTCAATTCGGGCACTATTGTTGATTAATAAATACTTTTCTGTGGCTATTAATTTTGTTTTTTTTTATTATCGTTTTTTAAATTTAATATGTTAAATAAAAAAAATAATGTACGTACACGTATTCTTCTCCATGTATGTTATATAATAGGAGACATTCAAAATACGTATGTCAGTAGTAGTGCTAGAAAATTACACGTGAGTGGTTAAGGGTTAAATATCACCTATATATCGTACTTTAGATGTTTGATTTTTGTCTCTAACATTATATATGTTTCAGGTGAAAATTCTCTACAAGCTGTTTACCAACAGTTGAAAATGGTCGAAAAAGAGATTCAATTTCTGCTCGATCAATTAGAATTATTCGATTTGTTTCCCAGCATTCGACCAAAAGAGTATGTTGATCCTAAGACTCGAGAACCAGATCCCACTTGGTTGTATCCTTGTAAGGTAATAAGAAACAACATTAAGTACTTACATCTGACGGATAGAATAAGTTGTGGCGCACCAATATAGCGTCTGAAACTCGGGGAAACGAGAGAAAAACACAATGTTGAGTTCCATCACTCTAAATCAATGTCTCGAAAATTTAATTTTCTTTAATTTCACGTTTGCAGTGATTTATTTAAGCATATGTTTTCTTTAAAAGCTTAATTCCATATTAAAGTCTAACTATGATTTCCACTCAAGGATATAAATTACTTTCTCGTTCTATCAAGAAAACAAAGCACAGCTTCGAGTACCGCAATTCAGAACACAATGTCTCAAAAATTGGGTTAAAAGTAGGGAGCGGAGTGTCTCGACACCAGGTTCCGTGTGTCAATCCTGCTATATGTGATATAGTCAAAGGGAATCCGGTAAAAAAAATTGTAGTAATTTTTAGTAAATTCTACATATTGTTAATAATTTCTGTCATATAGACATATTTCGTGGAAGTAGAAAATGAGCGTTTAGAAAGAACGGCGATGCTCTCCCGCCTCTACGACCGCATCGGGCCCAA
>DWGR01005409.1:0-10397 GCA_018247715.1 Heliconius burneyi
GACGTTCAGCTTTATTGTGAAATGCCTGCATACAACCTAATTTTATACTCCTATAACTTTAGTATATTGAGCTTGAACGGATTCAATTTCAAAGTTAGCAACAGTTAATTAAATCAGTTATAGTAAGATCAAGTATACTTTAAAGGATATTTATATTAAAGTTTGCGATAGAATTTCTAAGGAGGTAATATTTTGGATAGTATGGGAAATAAATATTATTGTTAGTGATTGCATCTAATAGAAATGTTATTTAATACTTGCTATCTAACATAAACTCGGCTTCGCCCCTTTTTATATTATAGCTAAATTTCATAATAGATTTATAAAATTTTCCTTTGCCTACCCTGCTGTGTGCGAGGTACAGCGTGAAGCTGTTTTTTTTTTAGTTATTCCTATAAAGTTTAATCCAAATATTCAGTAGTTTTTGCGTGAAAGTAGAACAAACATCCATTTTCACAAACTTTCATATTTATAATATTAGTTAGATTTAGACATAAAGCTATTATGTAGCTTTAAAAACTTAAATCTGTGACGTGAAAAATCATGACATATTTTATACGAGGAAAGAGTTTCATGCACTAGGTTGATTTTTTATTTAGCAAAGCACATATAAGTCAGTAAAGCCAGTCGTGGCACAGGGGCACTCTCTCTCTCTGCTGTGTGCGGGAAACAGCGTGAAGCTAATTTATTTTTATTTATTTTTACATATAAGATATACAATCATTTAATAAATATAAGTTATAAATATAATTAAAACCCAGAAGGATCAGAAACTAAAACCGTAGGGTTCACCAAGAATTTGTATTAAAATTATTACTTTTAATAAAAATAATAGTAATATATTGTGGTATTGATATATATTTCATTGTTAATAATTGTTTTATTGTTTCACAATAAAGAGTTAACGGCTTTTAGCGTGTACGCTTATCTTTGCGAAACATACTACAGATTCTTTACGACTACTGGCAGGGGTTGTTTTAATTAAGGCTTAACCACTTGTGAGCATTCATTCTCATGTAGGTATGTGAAACAGGAATTCAAAATGGACTGTGTTTTACTTGTGTAACATAAATTAAAAACTGAGACTTTTACTGTGACTGTAGCGCGACGGTTGTGAGTTCGATTCCCACTTACGAGAATGTATTATTATATTCATTTCTTCGCTCTGGTACTTAGGCTAAGAGCGTGGCGTCCGAATATTTGGCGGAGAGTGGGGATCCGTTCCCGTTGCCTTAAGCTTAACACTAGGTTCCCTCTGCCTACCTTACTACGTGAAAAAAAATCTTTACTAAAAATATATTTACCTGAATACTACTGATATTACTTTATATTATTTAGGTATTGTACTCCATATTACGCGAAGTTACATACTATATTAGTTACGAATTTGAAATTTCGACTTAGAGTCTTGATGTAATTGACTCGTTCCTTGAAGTGTCTTATTTTTCACCTGCTCTATGATTTTTTAACTTTCGGAATATGAGAATGAATTAGGTACTAAAGTGATATTTCGTTTAAGACACGTATTGTGGACGAAGGCCGCTAAGAATTATAATATAATTTGCCAGTAAAAGTAGCATTTGTGATGACTAGATATAAACTCTTTTCTTTTCTTCGTCTGCACAATGTGCCTATTAATTTTTTTTATATTTTACTTTAGTTCTGATATAGGAATAGATAGATAAAGACTCTATACCAAATCTTGGATTCCGATTATGTACATAAAATCTACGAACAATTTTATCTAAAAACTACTTATATGAAACATAAAAGCTAGCTTAAAGAAGTACATATTTCTCGTTTATTTTTGTATTCAAGTATAAATAATTAATTCCACGTAGAGACTTCTCATATTAATTATTTCTTATATGAAAACTAAATTTACATTTGCAGTAATATCAGTCTAGGCCACGGGCGGTAGTAAAAAGCTAACTTAACCTATATCATTTTATATGGGTTACAAGTGTTTACGCAGAGCGACCATATGACCGCCGGCACTCTGGGAAACCATGGCCGAAGCTTGATACGATATAACTTTGGTTAGAGAACAACTTTTATGTTTTTATTATCAATTGTTTTTGATTTCACATTTGATATCGTGTATTTATGTTTTACTTTGAAAATGTACGTAAATAGAGGAGGCCTTATGTAATTAATTTACGTCAGAAACTAGTAGGTGCTAGCCTTTTTGTTAGTAACATAAGTTAGACAAGAAATATCGCATCGCGTATTGTAATTAATAAAAACTTTTTTTTTCGTCCGTATTCCATTTGTAAAATTTTGTGTTTCTGAAAATATTTAAGTAGATTCATAGATTTTAATAATAAAAATAACCGAGCTAGTTGGTTTAATATTTAAATGGTGTGCAGCTAACAGTTAAACTGTTGATAAACTCTAGAAACTTCTATATTTTTTGAAGCACCACTGTTCTATATATCACTCTTAAATCTTAAATGCAATCTGACAACGCTAGTCTCGTAATCCCCACATAAAGTTTTACTGCCGATTTTTATTGGCTGACACAAGTGTGTTTATTTTGGATTCGTTTAAGAGAGACAATCTTATCAGGGAAAATCGAAATTCAGTAATATATTACATTTATCTAAAAGCGGGTTTACGATATTCTGAAATATTATAAGGTATTTATTCACTATATTCCTGAATTAAGCCTTATTTTTTTTATTCCTAATTTTACTTTGATAAGTTCACGCTGTATCTCGCACATAGCAGGATTAAGGAATGTTAACGCCGCGCTTTGCCTCGACACCAGAGCGCAAAAACGAAAATATAAATTTAAATAAATATATCATTTCCTCGATTGGGCATCAAACCCACAACCATTCGTGTTTTTACATACATACATTTGTGTCCCTACACAAAAACTGGCCTTTCCTATACTGATAATAGAAGATTTATAAGGATTTGGAAATTTTGTGAAGTACGTGTAATGTTACATATTATATGAAACAAGTAAGAGGTATATCTAGAATTTATTCCACAGTCGTCGCAAAGAACTATCACTTGTATTGAAGGTAATGCGATACAACACCCGTCTATGTTAAATGTTAAAGAAAATATATTTTCAGTTTAAATTCAGCCATGTAGAGTGATTTGTAAGTTTTTATTGATATTTCAAATGAAACCACAACCAAAGTGACGAGGCTGGGTAATGGATTGGGAATATTAGCCAAATCTCTTGAGTTGTACCCTTCTGAGCCTCTATTCGTCTTCTCAACAGCTATTCGATTTTATCGGGAGGGTGAAAAACCGAAAGTGTCGGGTTTTTTGTATTTTTAAGGCAATTGTCCTGGTTTCCTTTTGATAAAATGATAAATTTAGTATTATACCTATATATATATATTTAGCTTCACACTATAGTCCACATATAGCAGGGTAGATAGAAGAAACCAAGTGTTAAGAGTCTCCATTTCCCTCTTTTCGCCGAATTCTCGCAGCATTAGGTGTAACAAGATGAAATGCGGCATTGAGTTCCGACTCTCAACACGAAATATTCTGCAGGGTGTGGGGAACGGAGGGTGTTTACACTAGGTTTCCTATGCCTAGCCTGCTGTTTACGGGCAGTGTGAAACCGAAGAAAACATAAGAGATTTTTATAATAAAATCTTTTTTTTTATATAAGTAGGTATAATTAAAATAAGCAAATGGATGGGTATATCATTTGGTTAGCGAAGCACCATTAACGTTGTCAACAATGCCAGTCGTCCATCAATTCATTCCATCGGCTGTAAATGAGAGCGAAGCTAAGTGGGGCCTTTTACGATCGGCGGTTTCTCTTGTAACGCGACACTGCCGGGACAATGCTCTGTTTATCTATAGGTACACGTTACACCCAGACTTCTATTTAGCTGATGGATATTATCTTTCTATATAAATCTTTATATAATGGACATATTGTTGTTTGAAAAGGACTGAGGATGTCAGTAATTTAATCGCTATAACAATTTTTGTAATATACTTCTTAGTTTTCCCCTTCCTTGACTTATGGTGAAGGGATAAAAGAAATATTTAATACTTAACTTATTTTAAAAAAAAACCAAATTTAAAATAAAGTATTTTAATCCAACGAAAGACGAGTTTCGCGTAACCATAATGGAATTGAGCATCAATAGTTAAAAGAAAAACGACAATAGCACTTCAGCGTAGGGGTTCGGGAATACGTATCGCGCGGCCTCTTAGCGACAAGCATCTTTCCGCAATGAAATGACGAAGAGGCGATATAACATTTTATGTTACTATTTTTGTTTACTTCAAAAAGAGGGTTTCGCTGATAGGGAGATGTCGGGTGGCGCGAAACAATCGCACGGCCTTCGTGTTGTGTTTAACATAACAGTTTTGTGAAATCCTTTGATGTATATAAATGCGCTCGGCTGTGCGAATATGAAAATAAAATTCCCCTTTTGCGCTTTTAGACCGCTACCATGCCATATTTTATACATCTTGAGAAATATTTTTTTCAATATGTGTTTCGCTGAATTATTTTACCGATGGAAAGAAAGAAATAGACGGACCATTTTATATAGTCAACTTAAAAACCACTATACTCGTAAACTATAACTACAGTTTGCCTGTTACTGATACTTGGTCCTTTGTGAAGGTTTTCATTTTCAAAACAAGTTTGTATAAGTACAATACATTTGGAATTCTTTGTTAGTCGTTCGCGTCGTCCGCAGGTGCCGGCGGCGGCATGCTGGGCGCGCGGCTCAAGTCATGGATGGAGGCGCAGCTGGGGCGGGCGAAGAAGCGTAAGCAGAAGCAGGCGCGACAAGCGGTGCCGCAGACGGAGCCTCTGCCCCCGCCCCACCTGTCCTCCCCCGAGAGCGCCTACAGCACGGGATACTCCACGGACGGCACGTCCCCCGGCGCGCCGCCCGCCCCGCTCGCCGCTCCGCTGGTGTCGCCGCCGCCGCCGCCCACGCCACCGACCACACACCTCTATCATGAGCCCGCAAAGGTATTTTATCCTAGTATAGCATGTCATTTAGAATTGCGCTTTTTATTTTTGAGCGAAAGTTAAATATTTTCAGTATATTTTTTTATAGTCGTACAAAAATAACTTTGGGAGAGCTTTCGTGAATGTTTCTATATTTTGTACAAATAATATTTATAACGATGACTTGAAAAATCTTTTAACTTTCCTTTCAGTAGTTTTTGTATTTTTGCATATACCTTATAGCTATGATGGATATGTCATTATAATTTTATAATGTAATAAGCAAACGTAAACCTTATATATTTATATTAATAGGTAGAGGCGTGTCTGGCTTTGCCTTATTAATTAACTAGACCGTACGGATGGATGGGGGAGAGTTTTATCTGGGCTATATATAAAGCTTAGCGTCCATTAGCAAAGCTCGTACGAGTACAGACGAGTAACGTCATTTATCATCAAACAACAAACATGTTTAATTTTAAAATAGGTATTTGTAATTATTAATTACTTAAAGGTTGCGCAATTATGTCATTGTAAGGATAGTCCTTACTAAAAAAAACCAAATCAGTTTCACGCTGTATCCCGCACACAGCAGGGTAGGCAGAGGGAAACTTGTCTTTACTAGTTTTACATTTATTTATATAGCCTTATTCTTTTCTTATCCTTTTTAAAATAAGGGTGGTTTTGATAATTTTAGCAAGATTAGCTAGTTTTGCTTTTGTTACAAGGCCCTTTTTTATAGCAATCTTGAAAATAGCAAAAATATCTCTTTGAAATAAACCAATTGCATATTAAATATAATTTTTTTTTCAATATGTTTACTCTCATAGAAAAAATTACATTTTAAAAATTGAAAATTAAACAATTAGGTATATTATAATATGTATATTATATGTTCATCCACTAATTGGACAATACGATGGCAGTCAAATGATTTTGTTCTATATTCTATATTCACCCGACTTCTACATAGTCCTAGGAAGGAAACAATCTAAGCTGATAGAGACATTACGAGTACACTCTTTTCTCTTCTCTAACGCAGAGATAGTCTTTTTCTAGCATGTCCAACGAGATCGAGAATTTATACTATAGTTATAACATAAATACATAGCTATATTCTCTATACTAAAGATCACTAAAAACACTAGGCAAAGGCGACAGTGTTCAATACATGTCATCCGTCATCAGGCACCCGTCAAATTTTGTTATCCATCATTCATCTAGGTACCGGTTGGAGAATTATTTCAATAATTTGTCGTTTGCCCTTTAAGCATCCATGGATACCCTGTGCATTTAGCTAAGATCAGATACAAGGACCACTCATTGTGTGATCAATCATGGATTCACACTATCTCATCTCATATTCTTGTATATGAAATATTCTTTTTGCGTGATTGGACCGGAACTTAAGGGTTTCGTCCCAATATTTTTACCGTATTCCTAAAATGCAAGAATTACAAAATACAAAATGATAAAATAGAGGAACAGTTTAATAAAACAATATGAAAAGGTGTCTGAATTTATTTTCATAATAAAGCAATAGTTCATGAAACTGATAAGAGATGGCGTTACATGCATTCTCAACCGCGCTAACGTTTGTCCTTACACACTACAGAAGTAGCGGACGGGCATTGTACGCGCACTTCCTTGTCTTGGGGAGCATAGTGCGCAGTGATCGTAAAGTGAGAGCACTGATGCTGACACCCACATGTTATATTTTATAACAGACCCGCGCCCGGCTGCTGAAAGGGAGTCCGAGCGCAATTTTTGAAAGGCCCTTTTACTTCATAAGGGGCTATAAAATAAACTGTATAAGAATTAATATAGCTTGATGCTAACCAAGCTAGTTGTGGATACAATTTCCACTCGATGACATAAAATGGTTAATATTTTTATTTCTTCGCTCTGGTGTCGAGGCAAAGCGCGGCGTTGTGTTCCGCCACCCAACATGAATTGCCTCCAGAAAGACAAAAATGCCTTCAGCGGAGAGTAAGAAGTGGAATATCCTGACATTATGCTCCATCTGCTTACCCTGGTACAGCGTGTATAATATTAAATTCAATATTCTAGTCTTCTATAGTAAATCAAACAAGAGTTAGAAGAGTATTCAAAATTATATTATGTATTTATTATATAATTATGTATTGAGGTTCAAGGTTGTTATACCAAAAATTTTATAAATAATACAAATAGTAATGTATACTTTGTTTTATTTATTTGACTGCTTATTTCGTTTGGTAGGTGGTTGAATTTATAGACGCATTATATGCAAATATAACTATACCAGTAAATATGAATATTCTAATATAAGCATAAACCTTTGCTAAATATTATACATAAATATCAATAGTGCGCGAATCAGATACATTTACATAAACTTAATTATAAAGTAAATAAAGCCTTTAATGATTATATAAAATAAAAAAAAACTTAACATTCTCATTTGTGAGTGTTTCATAGTTTTATTGATTCGCCCGTTTGTTAATTATGTTAACTAATTAATTATTTGATATGTTAAGCTATATAATTTTTATGAAACGAAATGCTAGATATGAAAGATTGAAGACGGCAATTAATATGTATATACAACAGAGAATTCACATTGAATATTCCAATTTCAATAAAACAGCTACATGTGCTTCACTGCGCATGCATTTTTTTTAATCTTTTTTAACAGCTTACCAGTTTTCAATAAGATGATTTATTAAAAATGGGTAAATTGTAATACTTGCTTTATAAGGCAATTTTTATTTTATACAATTAGCTATTTCTTTTCCTTTAATGTATAAAACATACAATTGTCAATAATAGCAGAATATTTACTATTTAAATCAGCATTTTTATGTAAGAATTATACTTTTATATATCTTCACGCTTCCTTCACATTGCAATGTAAGCAAAGGGAACCTAGTGTTAAGACACTTCGTACCCCACTCACCGCCGAATTCTGGAGGCATTGTGTGTTGAGTGGCGGAACTCAACGCCGCGCTTTGCTTGTATACCAGAGGGAAGAAATGGAGATTATAATTTAAATAAATATTTCATTTCCTCGAGTGGAGCTGGAGCTCACAACCAGTCACGTTTACAGTCACACCTTGTACCCTGGAAATGTACTTTTAAATTATAGATGTATGGGCCATATTTTAAATTAAATAAATCTTTAAACATGTTATTTCCTATAATTACAGCGTCGTTCAAGTACAACGGTCCGACGTTGCGTACCAGAGCCAGTTCCAACAATATGTGCCACACCTTCGCCCCGACCAAGATGCAGGATCAGAACTAATCCATGGTTGGGCAGTACATCTCCAAATGTAAGGAAGAGGGGACCACATCTGTTACATCAGCAGTCTTTGCAATGCCCGCCGCCACCTCAGCTGCATCATGCTCCTTTTTCTTTAGACTCACACCCAAAATATACTTCCAGGTATGTCCCATTTTTACGCTGTTACATCATTCAGCGGGGTAGACAGTGATTTGAGGGAAAAGTTATTTAACTATGTTGTCATAATATTTAGACTATATAATCGGCTAGGAAAAATGTTCTAGAATATATTTTATTATTATTTCTACAATTTCTTGATAAAAAGGTGGCCTTCGCCTATATTAGGAGGTTTTATTTTGTTCTATCATTAGGAAGACTTATAAAGGTTAACCTTAATACTTACAATGCCTAATTGCCCTTCAGTCTTCTTTTTTATTTGACACCGAGTCAAATAACAAGCGTACAGCTTATCCTATTATGTTTTTTAATAGGATATCTACTTCAAGAAGGCCGTCTCAGCGCGGGGGACACAAGTATTATGCCAAGCGTATGACTATAACGCGATGGTTAGGGGTTCGAATCTCACTCAGGGGAATAAATTATTATGTGTATAATTTCTTAGCTTTGGTGCCAAGGCAAAATCGTACCTCAAAAATTTGGCGGAAAGTGGGGAACAGAGTTCACTAACTAACACTAGGTTCCTCCTGGAGGCAGAGGGAAGCTAGTGTTAAAACACTCTGTTTGTTTTTGATTTTAATCATAAATATACCTGTTAGGCGCATAAGCAGTGACAGTGAAGTTGCTTTGTGAAGTATTTTGTTTTAATATTAATAGCAATTATTATTAGGATTTTTTAATTAAATGCAATCCCTTAAATCTTTAAATTTTACGCGTAACCAATATCTGAAATCAATAACTTGTATTTAATTCAAAATAACAATCACGGAATTACAGGTCACCACATTTGTCACCGCATCTATCGCCTCATCTGTCGCCGCATCTATCTCCGCATATGTCCCCGCGCTTATCTCCGCATTTATCTCCACGTTACTCACCCCACCTATCACCAGAGCCTTACAGGACTCCTTATTATAAAGGAGGGGCATCAAGTGATGAAGAGTGTCGTAATGTAAGGACAAGAGGTAGAGAAACTGCAATATTGTCAGACGCTGACGTTGATTCTGATGGAGATACTGGCTTGGATGGAGGAGATGAAGATGAACCAGACAGAAACGCATCCCCCGGTCGACGGAGAGCTAGAAGAAGGCGAAATCCACGAAGAACACCTCGCTCTGCGGGTAAAATTATGATTTTCTCCAAATTTAGTTTCATTCATAGATGCCACTAGGCATCTATCCATGTACTTTTGGTGGAATTAAAAAGATCATGAGCTATTTATGTAACTGTGTATTTTTTTGATTGTAATATAAATCTAGGAGTAACTAATTACAATGTAATCTTAATATTTCAGGAGCAACTCCACCCCGAATGCGTCGCCGGTGTCACGCGCCATCAGCTCCACCTGTCAGAGAACGAGATCCGCTACTAGAAGCTGATCGTGAAGCAGAAAGGAAATATCGTGAATTGATACGAGAAGCTGAGAAACTTTTAGTTACAGTGTCTAGAGCACCCATTGAACCTCCCCATAATCCTAGAGTTAGGGAGTTGAGGGCTACTGAGGTTAGGAAATATTTATATACCTACTTTAAAAACCAATTAATGACATATTAAATTAATCATTCATTTTCCCAATAAAGTACACATAAATTAAGTTAAGCATTAGAACATTCCCAATCCAAGCACTTCTCACTAGACTTACCCCATGTTCAAAGGTGGAACCCCCACGACGGAGTCCAGAGAGAACCCACCTGACGAACTTCATCCGCGCCAACTCGCCCGAGCCGCGCCGCCCCCCACCCCCTGCGCGCCGCTCCCCTCTCGCGGACCCCCCGCCGCCGCCGCCGCCCGACCCCGCGCCCGCCTTCCGCCCTCACTCTGAACCTCCCAAAAGGAAAGCGTATGCTAGAGATGAGGTAATTATGCACTTTACTCCACATTTGTTTACACTCTCATATTACAACAGTGATATAGTGCGCAAAAGTTCAGAAAACCTAACATCAGGTTGACAGGACCTACTGTAAATTTTTATTTTTGTGATGCTGTTCTAAATATGGTAAAAAT
>DWGR01005410.1:0-10397 GCA_018247715.1 Heliconius burneyi
ATTTAAGTTTGTGTTTTCACTTCTTCGCTCTGGCATCGAGACAAAGCGCGGCTTTGAGTTCCGCTACTCAGCACGCAATGCTTCCAGAATTCAGCAGAAAGTAGAGAACAGAGTGTCTTAACACTAGGTTCCTCCTACATATAGATACAGCGTGAAGCTGATCTAATTTTGATTTTTTAAAGTAAATAATAAATTTATACTAAATATAAATTTAAAGTTTAAAGATATAACCCATTTTCCTTGTTGTTAGTATGTGTCAGTTATGTTATAAGCAAGGAGTGGAGCTTAAATCGATAGGCGATAAAATCTTATTCCAATCGGTCTTGCTCGGAGAGCACTTCCTTCTATACTTTAATGGATTTTCAAGCTTTATCAACGATACGTCACGTAAATGCAATAAGGAACAGTATAATGACAAAAATAAATTACTTAGATAAAACTCTTGAAGAATGCTGAAAGTTACAAATTCTGGCTATACTCGTACTAAAATATTGAAAGTTAGATTAATGGAATAAAAAGAAATGAAAGAAAATATTTTGGAAAAACGTCGATACAATCGTTACAATCGTTCGATTGAAAAACTTTATTGCGCAGAATTGTTACTAAAAGAAATGTCTTATTATTCATGGCAATCTCTATAAGACAACCTCAAGGGTTGTCTTAAGTCTAAGGGGACAGGAATTTAGTCTTAAGAGGTTCTGAGACATATATTTAATACAGATTACTTTTCTGATATCTTTTTTAATCCCAATGAATATGTATATAATGTAATATATGTACGTACCACTTGCTTAGACCAGATAGTTACTACAAAATGTACATCCAAAGTACTGGCAACATGCTATTAATACTCGTATACTAGAAGCAATATGTAAAAGCTATGTTTCGTATTAAGAACCAAATATACTACGGACATCTAACATTAATAGTGCATTTCCTTACTACCTCGAGACAATATCAGACCAGACGGGTATTGTTCTATTTGCATACTAACCGCATGGGCAACGGAAACCAGTCAAGTTCAAGTTATATAGATACTGAATCTTAACTGCAGAAGCTACTATCCAAGTATTCCAAGTTACGACATTGTCATTGTCATAACTTAATTATTCTTATTGAATTTTGATTTTTATTACATATAAATGTTTATAATTTTTTTTATAGTCCCTACACTTAAGCACCTAAACTTAAGCAAATTGATTGATTTTGGAGAAATTTTGTATTTATACTTCAACTACTTCCTTATTTAGGTTCCCTTCCAAATGGACCCGCTAGTACATAATATATTCTACGTGTTCTATAGTAAATAGTAATATAAATGCAATCTGTAGTAAGAGGTCGTTATCCGAGCTCTAAACAAGAGTTGATTAATTTGGTAGACGGTAACTGTCTAACTTCTCAATTCAGCAAACTGCATTCTACTGCAGTCGGGAGCGTAAATACGACATTATGGAACAACATACTCGTATTTTCGCATGTTGCTGTAAGGATTTTAGCAAGTGGAATTATTTTCTTGCGAGAGTATACTATCTTGAAGCTGGCGATAATTTTAAATATATTAATATTTTACATATAAATTGTAAATTCAAAAATGAAATGTGAGGCAATTAATTACAAACAATATATAGTTCTAGACTGTCTATTTAGGTGCAGAGTTCTGTGTTCATTCGGGATAGTATTAGAGCTGGACTATTAAGTTGATATTTGGCTTGGTGGCCTGACGGTAAATAATAGCCAAGTCAAATTTAGAGCTTACCCATGTACCTCTCCCATTTATTTGTCGGTAAAGCTATTGAACAGTTATTACGCATTATTTAACAGTTGTTTATGTTTTTGATGGGATATAATTGTTTTTTGTGAATAAATTAACTTTATATAACACTTTTAGTCAGTAATATTTTGTTATTTTTAAAATCGCTTTATTTTTCTACGTTTTATGAAACTTTCGTCGATATAACTTTATATTTTTAATTCCGATAGTACTTCCGACTTAGATAGTAATTATGATTTTTCAAGTTGCTCGAAATTTTATATTCATAACAAATGAACTAAGCTTTACGCATGTAGACTAATTGATTAACGATTTATAAAGGGCTCAAAAGTAGCGTAAACGGTTCATGTAAAATACACATCGCAGGTTTTTAACTTGGCTGGACACTCTAGCGCGTGTCTTAATAAAGTAAGATTTTGTTTCGATATTAAAGAACTCTTGTATTACATATGTTAAATATCTACAACTTTGTATGTGTGAAAGTATTACGAAATGGTACACGCCAGTTTCTATACCGCAGCTAATTTCGCGCATAAATTTATCAAAGTTCGCAACTCCCACAACTCCGTGTTATAAAGTTGCTTCTTCCTTGAAGTTTATGCGCACTTGATGCAAACTTAGGCTTGCGTTATTTTAATAAGTGAAACGTTTCAGTTTGTATTTAAAATTGTTAACGTATTTAATTTATTTTTATATCCGCCGTTTTACCAATATTACCTACCTGAACTATACATTTTTCTATTTCACAGTGTATTCTGCTTGTAGGGTAGGCAGAGAGAGAGTCTACTGTTATGAAACCTCGCTTCCCACTTTCCACCAAAATCTGGAGACATTGCGTGTTGAGTGGCGGAACCCAACGTCATACTTGACCTCGTTACCAGATCGACAAAATAAAAATATTAAATATTTTGGTTCCTCGAGTGAGATCGGGTCCACAAGCTGTCGCGCTTATAGTCACACGTTTTTGTCCCTGCGTCATGACAGGCCTCATATATGAATCTCATACTTATGTTGTAAGCTTGTAAGGACTCTCTATAGTCAATAACTATTTTTTTATCAATGTGCATTGAAATTTGAAATACATGGAATTAAACATAAAAATATATATTTTTGATTGCATATATTGATAAAATTGCATTTACACAGTATATTTATTATATTGGATTATTATCAAGAAAAATTAAATGATGAACTCCAAATTTGATTACGTTCGTGTAATGTATTCGTACGGTTCACTTATAAATAATTTCGTTGGTAACCGTAATGTACCCATTGTTCAGAATAAAATCTAATTTGGTGTGATTTCGATTGGGGCACAGAAACGTGTAGAGTAATAATTCACTTTAGCTCAAATTGCGTATTTCCTCGCTATAGAAATGCGATATGCTGAAAAAAGATATCTGTATATATTTAAAGTTAAGCACTTTTACGGAATCAGTCACAAATCAAATATATATTTAAATTACTCTTATAAATGTTCTAGTGCTGAATTTTAAGCCACAATTAGAAGGTTTTTGTTTTTATGGGAAAAGGACAAGGCAAAAGTGCGTTAGGGTCAACTGAAGGTTAGTGATCACCGCCGTCCACGTCCAAGGCTTCGAATGTTAGGGGCGGTGCACAACGCATTCATTGCCTACCAGATTGAATAAATGAAAATATAAAACATTTGATTTCAAAGTAGAATCGAACCTATAACCTGTCGCATTTACAGCCGCTCACTTTTATACTATACGACGTTGAATTACGTAACGTTGGTGAAAGGTAAATGAAATTGATGAATACTTTACATTACATCATCATTCTCTTAATGTAACCATTGTCATATAAGATGAACATTACAAAAGATTGTTTTATCAAACTGACAGACTATACAGACCATGATAAATTACTTAATAGAAATTTAATATAAGCTGTTTGCGTCTAATGGGGCAGGTCGAGCTCAGTGTTAAAGAAAAAGGACATTGAGTTACTGTTGGATTTTAAAAACGCGTGCGTGGCAAATAAGTCTGTAAAATTCACTTGCATTTTTTTTCATATCGAATCGTTTAGGTAAGGTAAAGGCTTAATTTTAATTTTTTTGTCGATATTAGGCTTATTACACAGAAAATCAAATTATTCAAAACTCAATCCCAAGGCTGTCGTTAAATCGATTCATTTTATAACCTTATTGATTTTATTCACATTGAAACAAATAACCACATTAATCCAAATTATTAGTTTTAAAATATTGAAAAACATTAAGAAGAAGCTCCTTAGCAGTCCATGGATTCACCGTGCGGGTGCCGGGCCCATCGCCTTGCAGAGAGAGGAGCTTGAAGAGTCCCTGGGACTTACGATCCAAGTGTAGGTTTAGGAGCCCCTTTAAAATGCGCATTAACGTTCACCTCCACTATCCGCACCCCTCTCTCTACATAACCAAATTTGAAAAGATCCCTTGGCTATAATATAACATTAAATTTGAACGGGTGAAGCATTGGTCGCTAGTATCTTATGTATTTTAAATTGTTGAATAAGTCACAAGGATTTTTTCATTGCAAAAAAAAATTAAGTAGTTGGTATAAATTTTCGTTACTGTGTTATTACGATTACAGAGTAGAAAATAATAAATTATATTTTGACAGCTACAGGGCTATCTGTATTGGTGAGCCTCCAATTCATTTGCCAGGGGGCCTCGGCTATAAATATATTACACGGCTTTTAGGATAACGAAGTTTCATCCATATGCTTACAAGTATAGCTTCTATGTACTTCTTGCATGTATCAGTTTTTGCGCTAGTTATTACGGTTATTGTTTAGACTAAAATATTTTAGAATTCAATTATTTTGTCATGAAGTAAGAAATAACCGTGGTGCTGGGGCACAAGTGTGTGACTGTTAAAGTGGGATATTGTGGTCTTAATTCCCACTTGAGGTAATTAAATATTTATATAAATTTATATTTTTATTTTCGTCGCTTTGGTGTCGATGTAAATCGCGGCGTCGAGCACTGCCACTCAACACGCAACGCCTCTAGTATTAGGCGGAAAATGGTGAGTTCACCATTTTCCGCCGTGTCTTAATGCTAGGCTTATAAGTTATGAAGGGTTCAGGCCCTTTGCTTGCTCTGTTACATGTGGGATACAGCACGAAGCTGAAAAAGAAAAAATACAAATAGAAAACTATTTTATAATAATGGACTGAAATATACATTTTTTTCATAACAATAATATATTTTATTAAAAATGAAATAGCATTCTGGACTTCTCAAACAAGCAATATGTATAAGTTAAGCTCAAATATCATCCACACCATCTGGATATGTGGCACTCCACTGTGCGGTTTCGTAGGAATTTCCTTCCACGCGCCACGGATCTGCGGAATGGCCTACCCAAGGTAGTGTTTCCAGGTCGATATGACATGGGTACCTTCAAAAAGCGCGTATATCTCCACCTCAAAGGCCGGCAACGCACCTGTAGCTCCTCTGGTATTGCACGGGATCATGGGCGACGGTGATCACTTACCATCAGGTGACCCGAACGCTCGTTTGCCTTGTCCTTTTCCCATAAAAAAAAAGTTAAAATAAGTGTTTAAATTTTAAATGTATAGTAGCTACTATTAAAGTAATAGAATTTAAAATGAGGCACTTAATTAATATTAATAAGCATTAAGCAATAATTTGTCTCTATTTAATCGTACCCCGTACCTTGTAACGAACTAGAACGGTCATACTTAAATATTCCAAATGAACAAGATAGTAAATTGTGTTGGGATGCTTTAATAGAATTAAAAATTCAAAAGATTTGTAAAATTTTCTTTGGTGTTCAGTAACGATATTTGTATATTAATGTAGAGAGGCGGATGTCCGAAATAATTAAAATTAAATCAGCTTCACGCTGCTTCACTTAGCTTAACCAAGTTTTAAGACACTCCGTTCCCCAATTTCTGTCAAATTCTGAAGACATTGCGTGTTGAGTGGCAGAACTCAACGTCACACTTTGCCTCGACATTACAGCGAAGAAATGAAAAGATACATTTAAATAATCGAACCCACAATCAGTCACGTTTATATTGTGACTGGCCCCTGTCGCGGCGGAAAGTGAGGAGCAGAGTTTCTTAACACTAGGTTACCTCTGCCTACTCTGCTGTGTGCGGGATACAGCGTGAAGGTAATATGTATTAGTTCAGAAAAAAAGCTGAAAACTAAACATTTGTGAATAAATCCTAAAAATAATACCCTTAAATAGTAAAAACGCGTATTTCGACACTATAGAGGGAACCAAAATTAATAGGGGTACTTCTAGTTAATCTAGAAATATGAAATTTCTAGGTTAACTACTACATCTAGAGATTAAATCAGGTTGTGAGTTCGCGCGGCGTTAAATTCCGCCACTCATCACGCAATGCCTCCAGAATTAAAAAATTGGGGAACGGAGTGCTTAAACAGCAGCAACCCTGCCTACCACGCTATCTCTAGGATACAGCATGAAGCTAAGAAAAAACACTTTTCAACGATTATTTTAGCTGAACTTATTTTTGATTCTACTGTAAAATCTATTCAGATTCAACCGTCTTGTCTTACATAAAAAGCACATTCTGCCCGTTGTCACCCCCTCATTGTGGATGAGCATCACGGCGAACTTCCACAATTTCCATCGCAAAAGGCAGTTTTATTTTTACCGTCCAAACGAAACAAAGCACGCGAGGTGAATATTTAGCGCTCTAGGACTGAGTGAAAATAACGTGGTGGTAATTAAAATTTTACCGGCTACATGGGTTTTATAGTAGTGGTTCTGGGATTTTACTATTATTTCTATTTGAATTTATTTTAAATATATTATACTTCTTTTATTTATTAATGATCGTTATATAATTGTATTTCAATTGAAAGATTTTTTTAATAACATTACCACGGATTTGAATGTACGACTTTAGTAAATTTTTTTTTCAGCTTCATCCTGTATACGACATGTTGCGGGATAGGTAGAGGTAGCCTAGTTAAGACACTCCGCTTCCCACTTTCCGCTGAGTTCTGGGGGTATTGCATGTTGAATAATGATACTTAACTCCGCACTCTGCCTCGCCACAAAAAATGAGAAGTTATTTTCATATATTTATTATTCAAAATATTACTCCTTTTTTATTAATCCTACTCCGAACTCGAAAGTACGGCTGTGGTTTACTATAAATCTTAGTCTTTAGTATACTACTTCTTAACTATTTTCTATTAGACTATTTAAAAAAATTATTATTAAAAGGAAAAATAAATTAAAAAGCTGGTTGCGATCTTGCATCAATGATAAATGAGAAAATGAGCGGAAAACGAGGCACTTAACTGACGGCAGTTAAGTGTTCAAGTCATGTAATGAAAGCTTGATAAAATGTTATTTATGAATTTTCAATAAAAGTATATATTTAAAATTTTATTTTCAGCTTCACGCTGTATCCCTCTTGTAGCAGGGTAGGCAGAGGGAGACTAGTTAATAGAAACTCCGCTGCCCAATTTTCACCGATTTCTCGAGGCATAGTGCGTTGAGTGGCGGAATTCAACGCCGCGCTTTGCCTCATACCAGGACGAATAAATGAAAATGTTAAATATATCATATTCTCGAGTGGAAATCGAACTCACAGACCGTCGCTCTTACAGTCACACGCGTGTTTCTGTGCCACGACTGCTCTAATTATAGAAATTTATTATTCTTTCCTTTTTATTATTATTCGATTTTCCCTTAGGGAAATGAATTCTTAACTTGCTCTTAAATGACAAAGTGCAGCGTTTTTGTGAAAAGTGGTGGGCGGAGAGTCTCAGCACTAATTTCCCTCTATTTACCTTGAAAGCGGTTGGCCTGAAGAGGTTTCTTTTAGGAATAAGCCCATCCTTGTCAACTAAATTTTTCTTTTTAAATTTCTGTATGTTTTGTTCTGTGGAATAAAGAATATAAAGCGTGAAGCTATAGACATACGAGTATATAATATTTTTGTGAAATTTACTGTTAAGGTAATTTTTACAAGATCAGCTAAGCAAAAAAAGATATGAAAGTAGATTAATATTATTATATAACAAAGTAGGACAACACGAGAAAATAGAAAATTACTTTTTTTTATCATTTAAATACTCAAATGTAAGATAATAAAAAAATATATGTGTATACACAGCTAATATATTGGGTAATATAGGTAAGAAACACATTTAAACTTATAACTGCATTTCCTTACATTTAAAGTTAAAGAAGAAACGAGTCTATTCAAACATACTTTCTGGAGAAAACTCATTCATTCTGATTTAAGATTCGTATATTTTATAGAATAAAAGTTTAAGCATTTCTGTCTGTCTCTGCCAATTCTTCGAAAGCATTGTATATCTAAATAGGTGAGTGGAAAACGAAGTGATAATAACGATTACAGAATACGTCTAAAAAAATCTTAATAACGTTAGTCAAGAAAATACTCAACTGATTTCTCTTATTTAAAAATCAAAATTATTTTTACATATTTTCATGGTGAAACATGGAAAACCAAATAAAATAAATCATAAATGAAATAAAACTACTTGGACGTGTAACGTTTTATCCCGTACACAGCAGGGTAGGCAGAGAGAACAGTGTTAAAACACTCCGTTCCCCACTTTCCATCGAATTTTTCGAGACTCTGTATTGGTACCAGAACGAAGAAATGACGTTATTAATAGTCAATAACTGTATAGCAGTAAAAAATATCAATAGTAAGTAAATAATAATAATGATAAATAATTAATTCCTTCGAGTGACGATCGAACCCACAACCGTCGCGTGGGGCACAAGGGTGTAATTGTAACGGGACGGGCAGACCTGAAAACCAAGTATTTAAATTTTTCGACAGAATTCTACTTCCCCACGAGTGAGGGTTGAACCGACAACCATCACTAACGCTTACAGACATATTGTGCAATGGGGTACGAGCGAGAGTTAAACTTTTAAATTACCTAATGAAATATATAAAAGCGAATAAGGTTCAAATATCTGGGTTTACAGTGTACATCATATAAAGTCATGAGGGTGCTGTTTTATAGAGAGGGTTGTAAAACGACCCCCAAGAGAACTTGTTACGTTATAATACGTTGAAACTCTAAAATTTATAATGCCAGAATACTGTCTAAGAGAATGAACGTACATACATATTTGACATTAACATATTGATTAAAAGCAAACGAGAGTGGATATAATTTTATAATGTATTGTTTACTAGTTTTCGTTACGACTTTTAATTTATACGCAGTTTACTTCAATGTGCAAATTGCTTATTCTCTCCTTGTCACTTATAGTGATTTACTTATTTTTTACCATCATTCTGCATAGTATGGAGAGAGTATGAGTGGTAAAAATAATCTAATCTGTTTACCAGAGCAAAAATAGAGAAGATAAAAAAATATTGTCCCAAATGGCTTTGGGACGATAGTTAGATGTTGCCCTATTGCGCCACGATGACCTCTAATATCTGTAATGGGTTATATTGTTGATTTGTTTTCTAATTATAAAAGGTATATTAATAAAAGGATGATTTAAATTCATATTATCATATTTCTATCAAGCTTATATATGACACAACATAGCGTAAGTTTTTTTAAAGATAATAAATATATCCCGCAAATTGTGTTCAAAACATTCCGTTCTCCACTTTTCGCATACCAGAACAAGAAAAATAATCAATTTCCCCTAACCGGGATCGAACCCACAAAAAATCGCCTTTACATTCACACTGTGCCCCAGCGCCTTAAGTTGAAGCAATATAACCGAACATTCAGTCATAATAATAATATGAACAAATATAAAACAACGAACAAAAACAATTGTGTATATTAATTAATTTACATCCATTATCAACAGCTCTGTAACATCAAGCGAGCGTCAGCCCAAGAATAAGGGAGACAGTTGGTCACGAGGCGGTCACCTCGTTATGGGACTCATTGAGATATACAGGTAGATGCTCAGACATTGAGATATATAGATAGGTAGGTTTATTTACACGGTAGCCGTTATTATTTGTTACTGCCCCAGTATTCCCTTTTGATCTCGTTTTCAAAGCAAAAGCTATATTATATTTTGTGCTATTTATTTCAACGTTTGACATAACTTGTTTGGTTGTTATTTTTTTCGTAATGGCCGTCCGATTGGAATCGTTGAAATTTGAAATATATCGAGAGTTAAAGGAGAAGTCGATTGTTTTCTTTTTATTTCTCTCTGTAGCTCATAATTGATAATTTGTTATATTTACAAACTGATTTCTTTACAAAAAATACAGAAAGTATTTAAACAATAAAATACGAACGATAACACAATATAATATGTCCAAACAAATTTATATTCTATTTATAATTATTACGTATGTATTTCGGGGGAGAATTTTTCTATTTCCAAAAATATTTTTCCCACAGTTGCTATTTTGTAATGTAATTTTCCATTTCATACGGAGGGATTAAAATGAAAGCTATTTATATAAGAAAGCAATAAAAACCTTTCTTTATAATGAATTTATATTAATTACTGCTATAGCAATAGCTATATGTACTATTATTATAAAACTGAACCGTTTGTTTGTTTAAGTAATCTTACCAAGTAAATATATGTTTTATTTCGCCTAATTTAATTTAACTCTGTGGCTTCGATTTGTGTCT
>DWGR01005411.1:0-10397 GCA_018247715.1 Heliconius burneyi
TCTGTCGCACCGGATCATTCTCTTCCTGATTGAATTACCTTTGAAGCGTAAATATCAATGAAACTGATTCCATCCTGGATATCAGATCCATCAGATCTTGGACAGCCAGAGGTACAATGAGAAATCAATAAGCTGAAAGTTATTTACTTCTATTGAATGTTTTGATCTAAATGGAAATTAATAGGGATTTTGATAAAACTCTTCTGTTATTACAATTTAGTTATCCGAGTGTAATAAGCACAACAAATCTGTTGTTTTAGGTTGTCGTGGCGCAGCGGCACAACGGTGTGTCTGTAACGCGACGGTTGTGGGTTCGATTCCCACTCGAGGAAGTGAAATATTTATGTACGTTTATATTTCTATTTCTTCGCTCTGGTGTCGAGGCAAAGCGCGGCATTGAGTTCTGCCACTCAACATGAAATGCCTCCAGAATTCGGCAGAAAGTGTGGAACGGAGTGTCTTAACACTAGGTTCCCTCTGCCTACCATGCTGTGTGCGGAATACAGCGTGGAGCTGATTTTTTTTATAATAACTTATTTTATTTAATTGTCATTAACAAATTAAAAACTGTTATCTGTAAATTTGTAATAAATTCTATAAATTTTGAGTCGCCTCAATTAACAATTTTATTGAAATGCCTTCATGGGAACGGAGTGTTTTGACATCAAGTGCCCAGGTTCTCTGCTATAAGCCGGATACAGCGTGAACGTGTTAAACCGTAAAAAATGTATGCACAATTAATATATATTCAATTGTAGCTTTAAACTACAATTTATTGTGAAATAGAAATATATGTATATACAAATAGCAGTCGATTCCTACATCTTAAACACATTCTGCGTGTTAAATATCAATGTTATACATTATTTTAGTACAAAAGTGCCCGCTGTGCAATTTCGTCGCTGCCCCCCGGACTTCTTTTGAACTAGACTTCCAGTAAATTTGGCGCGAGGCCCGTTTGCTCGTATTTCTTTGAGAAAAGATGAACATCGCTTTTTCCTATTGTATTTCGATTTTCTATCTTCGGATGAAAAAATGTTTTTTCAACAATACATTTTGACACGATATTTATATATTTTTTTTGATAAGGTGTCAATAATTTTTTAGTTATACTTTTATCAATTACTTTTATATCTAACTTGATTTTATCAAATAAATGCAACTGTAATAGAAAAAATAACGAAGTTTTTTAAGAAAAGGTTCAAAATCACTTCTAGGCTTTTACTACAAAATATAGAAAATATTATATTGTCAGGGTAGTTGCTTGTTTGCAACGGCCCTTATCGGAAGGAAGCTCGTGTTAAATATTGTTATTAGGTGCATACATATCACTTATTGCAATTACGTAGAACCTCTATCCGAATATGTTAGAAATACATACATATATAGACAATATATGTTTTTATCGATTTTTGTAAAAACGTTAACCGCTTCTGATGAATTTAAAGATTTTTGTATCGATTGTTATTTATTATATACTACGGCACTAATAGCCCAGAGACAGTTAATAACTCTACGTATAAATTGTATATAAAATATAGAACCCTGTCGAACAAGCATAATCGGAGAACAGAGCGATAACAAGATATTTTTATGCGTTTCACCCAGCATCACGCTGTATCCCGCCTATAGCAGGGCAGGGAACATAGTGTAAAGACGCTCCATTCGCCATTTCCCACCAAATTTTCGTAACATTGAGTGAGTGGCGGAACTCAACGCAGCGTTTTGCGTCATGACACCAGAATGAGGAAATGAAAATGTTAATAAATAATAATTTCCCCGAGTGGAAATTGAATCCACAACTGTAGCATCTACAGTCACATACTAGTGCCAATGCGTCCCAACGGTTACAATTTCATTTAATCGATGATGCTATAAAAAAACAAACTAACTTCTTCAATTATCCATATCCCAGTACGTATAATGTTCTATATTTTACCATAAGAATAATAACGTAGACGTAGCGTGAGATACATAACATATAATACAGTACATTGAAGTGTAAATGCTGTTTGGCTAGATGAAAGAGCGAACAACCAACATGTGAAAGCAATCTTGAGTTTATGTCAGCTCATATTTCAGACTTCAGCAATTGTATTTTGTTTTTGTAAAGTAGTCTTCCATAAATAAACACAGTATCGTAACGTTGTTAAGAAAACGACTTATGATTGTATAAGCCATGGTCGTAAGGTCGATTCCCGTTCAGTAGAATATTTATATTAAAAAAAAACCCATACACGTTAACGTGTAGAACGCACAGACTTTTTAGCTTAGGTTTTATATTTGCTGCCCTCATAATTATTATGGGAGATACGACGAAAGCATTGCTACGGAAAAATCTTATTAAGGAAATAATAACAAAAAATAGAAAGTAATTTCGTAGCTTACCCTTTTATACTTTTTATATAATTGTTCTAACCTATTTGAATTTAAATTCATTATCATCGAGACTAGTGGCGCAGTGGGAACAAAGTGTTACTAAAGGTAAACGTGACTGGTTGTGGGTTCAATCCCCACTCGAGGGAATGAAATAGTTATTTAAATTTATATTTCCGTTTCTTGCATTGCATCGCGTTGAGTTCCGCCACTCAACAAGCCTCGAAAACTTCAGCTGTCTTAATCTACCTTGCTATATGTGACAGCGAACTTTTTATTATCTATTTAACTATTCAATACAAAACAAATACTACATGTCTATGCGATACAGAAAAAAAGCAAAATATTAATACGAGATTCTAAACATTGATAGATAAAATGGAAACTCATTTTCACCACGAAAGGTAATATTTTTATACTCCTAAGAGGGCCTCTCGATATAGAAGAGCCAATAAACATGAAAATAAAATGTAATAAAATTCCATATCAGTAGAAAGCACGCGACTCGAGGATAACGCCTCTATATTTACGAGACAGCCCAACGCTTGAATACGAATAAGTAATACAAGTAGTAGCTTATTAAAATAACTTGTCCTGATATGTCATACTTAGTGGTTTGAATATTGCTTTGATATTCTATTTGTATATGTAAACAAAATATAAATATATTTTAAGATTATGTTAAGATAAAAAAATATTTAAATTAGGGGAGAATTAAGAAATTATGATGAGATTTCCAAAGATCCATATTTTTTTTCTTATCTTAATTTATAATTCTTCTTTTAAAAATATTAAATCTGACATAATAGATGAATAAGTAATAATAAAGTGGGTACATAAGTAAATCTTTTCGAAAACAACACGCATCTATGTAGGTACTTATTCAGCTTCACGCTGTATCCTGCACACAGCGGGGTAGGCTGAGGGAATCTTTTATTAAGACTTCGTTTCCTACTTTAGTGAAGAAACAAGTGGTAATTACCACCTAACTTCATTTTCATAAAAGGAATATCGCTCCCGGGGTAAAATTAAACCCACGGAAAAATCATGTAGTACTAAGTTAAAAGATAACAAAAATATCTGACGTTGCTACAGCTTCACGCTGTATTCCGAATATACGAGTTTATATATTCTATAGAAGCCATCATGGCGGCATAAGGGTGTGGCTGCAACGCGACGGTTGTGGGTTCGATCTCCACTCAACGAAGTGAAATATTTATTTACATTTATATTTCCTTTTTTTCGCTCTGATGTCGAGGCAAAGCGCGGCATTGAGTTCTGCTACTCAACACGCAATGTCTTCAGAATTCTGCAGAAAGGGGGAACGGAGTGTCTTAACACTAGGTTCCCTCTGCCTACCCTGCTGTGCACAGGTTACAGCGTGAAGCTGATTTATTTTATTTAAATAATTTGTTAAGCGTACATAATATATACTATTTTCCAAAACAATAGTTAAAATATTACTTTGATACAGACTCCAATTAAAAGAAACCAATAAGTTTCTCTGTAACAGTTACATCTCCGATACCTATATAACTTTAAAAGGGACATTATTTGAGAGAATTCATTTATATCTTTTGTCGCAGGCGGAACTAGTCGCTGTGGAAGGAAAGGAAATAGAAACACATTATGTGCTGGCTCGCGAACGTATCCGCCGGTGGAACTCCACGTCCAAATGCTACCTGCTCGTTGAAAACTTGCCGACGCCGCTACAGGTATGAAATATGAAACTTTGGAAGGAAACTCAATTAAAATTAAATTTCAAGTTTCAATGATAATTATCTTTTGTGTTGTGAATTTTTTAATCTATGTGTTTTATTTCTTTTTAATAAGTATGATCGAATCTAGTGTTAAAACACTCCGTTCACCATTTCCCACCAAATTTTCGTAACATTGTGCGCTGAGTGGCGGAACTCAACATTGCGGCTTGCCTTGATACCAGAGCGAAGAAATGAAAACTTTAATTATTTAATTTCCTCGAGTGGATATCGAATCCATAACCGTCGCATTTACAGTCACTAATGCCATTGCGTCCCAACGGTTACAATTTCATTTAATTCTATGTGTTTTATTTCTTTTTAATAAGTATGATTGTTGTATTTTTTAATGTTCTTTGTTGTTTCTAGCTTCTAGTAGTTTGTATAGTCAGTATTTATAGTGTCGCAGTCACACAAGCTTGTTGTAGACGCGACTGTATGTGGGTTCGATTCTCACTGGATCAAATTAAATACTTAATATATAAAATTCTCCACTCTGATGACTGAGATGAGGCTAAGCGCAGCGTTGAGTTTCTTCACTCAACACGCAATGCCTCTAGAATTCAGAAGAAAATGAGGAATGAAAATTACACTAGGTCCCCAGGTTCCCTCTGCCTACTCTGCTACGTATATGATAGTGTGAAGATAAAAAAATATTTCAATACTAGACATTATATAAAATTTGTAATTTCTTACTATTTTTTAAATTACCAGGCCGGTGGCATAGCCAGTGCAAGTGTATGGTCCTCATGCGGATGCAGGCAAAGGTTACTGACGGCGGTCACAAGTGGAGGACGCGCCGTCCACTGGGCAGCTGTACCAGCTCCCAATCCTGGAAATAATTCAGATTTGTGCCGATTTAATTACACGTAAGTCTTACTTTTTCTTTTGGACTTCTATAAATATTTTAGATCCAAAAGAGTATGGAGTTATTTTCTTTATATAATTGATTTTTTATAGATGTTTTTGGGTAAGAGTTATTTGACTATTTACGAAATTAGTAGGACATATTAAAGAAGAAATGTATTTTATGATTTTGTTGATAAGTCAACGAAACAGATTAATATTACTGTAGAAGTAAAACAAATAATTATACGTGGTGTAGTGTTACGGTACTCGGGGATTTTATTTTCTCCGCTCTGCCGTTCAGCAACGTCTCTAAAATCTGGGCTTTGTAACATCATCGGCGTGCTATAAAGCGTGCCTGCTAAGTTTCTCCTGACTACTGAGATGAGAGACATAGAGAGATACAGCGTGAATGTGAGATACAGCGAAATACAGCGTGAATCTGAAAAAAAAACCTGGGCAACACACTAGATGACTTAATTTAACTTAGTTTCACGCTGCTTAGTTAGCTGCACAATACATCCTTCGCCTCGTACACTCTCTTCTTCCTCATACATGCCCTCCAGGAGATCTTCATGCTTTTCACGTGAAAGATCCTACCCTATAAAGAGATCTACCCCTACCTCTCTTACTCCGCCACTGAGAGCGGAATTTTAAATATTTAAAATAAAAACACAGACCTACATATTTCACAAGTCTACTTAAATAAATTGAAGCCTAAAAAACATATTATTTATGACGGTCACACCAAGCTGCGGTCACATCCCCATGTCGCTTAATCTAATTCTGTGTACATTTACAACGGGTTTCATTACACGCGACTCATTCGTTGTAATTAATATGACATTTTACCTTTTGTAAAACAAAACCGTATGTCTGAAGGCTGAATAATTAAGCAGTTCATATGTATTTCTTTGAAAGACTGATCGACTTTCATACCTAAGTACTTTATTTGCTTTAAGCAAAATCTTTGAGATATTATTTTAATTTTCAAAAAAAATATATAGAAATACAAATAAAATATATATACATATATTTCTTTTCTATGTACTAAGGTGCAACACACAATATGCCAAAACATTTGATGAATAATCTTTTTTTCATTAAATTTTTCCACAGAAAGAATAACATAATCTCAAGGGTATACGAGCATAGTCATAATATATACATAATACTATCTAATAAAATAATATACTTAAGCTTTTACTCTGTGTAAGATCTGGATGTTTAATATTCATTTCATCTTCAGATAAACGGTCTTGAGATATGTACAGACGTACAAACCGACAGATAACAATGTGATCCTATAAGAATTCCATCCAAGATCTGCAGTCGGAAACCCAAAATTAAGTTGGAGAACTTATATCTTCTCGGCGTGGTTAAAATGGAAGGTCAATCAAAAGAAAATTGAAAGTGATTCAAAAACAAAGTCAAATGGACAAAAAATGGATTTATACTACATATATTTATTCCAAGACCTGCAAGAAACATGAGAAAATGGACAATCGAGATACTAAATGGCATACGACGAGTCCCACGAACGTCATTATCAGCAATACAGAGCGATAATTTACTGAAACCAAATTGAAATAATTAAAATTAATTGCAATGAAAAGCATTAAAAAAATTGTATATGCCATTATTATAATGTCATCCTGTAGTTTTGTAGTCGTAATAAGAAACATTTTTGATGCACCATTTGTTCAATCTGGCATATTTTAATGAGGTTTACAGTAAATTTTTTATGGCGTCATCGTCTGTTTTATATAAACAAAAGAAAACTTATTTCTTTCAGCTTCACGCTTTAACACGCACATAGCACGGTAGGCAGATGGAACCAATATTAACCAATGTTAAGACACTCCGTTCCTCACATTCCACCGAATTTTCGAAGCATTGCAAGTTGAGTTGCGGAAGTCAATACTACGCCTTGTTATCAGAGCGAAGAAATAAAAATATAAATATATAAAAATGGATTTTGTGTAGGATTCGAACCAACAAGCGCCGCGTTTACAGTCACTTGTGCAACTGCGCCATGACGGCCTCAATAAAACGTATTGTGGGTTGTTAAACTTTATTTTTATAGCTTTCGATAATTAGTCTCTGAAAATTGCATTCTAAGAGTAATGGACGCATAAAAAGTAGCGTCCATTACTCGTAGGCGTCGCTCCTCTGAAAAATGTTAGGACGTTACGGTGAGAGCCACACTAATTGAGTTGAACAATTTTTTTTACTCGCTCGTGACATTTTATGAAGCGATTTTATGTAGTGTCACACTTTTCGCTTAGTAGAACATGACATACAAACAACGATGGTTGCAAGTTCGAATTAAACTTGGTGAACGTTTATTTTTCTAGGAGTTTATTTTCCTTTCATTTTGGTTACATAAACTGTGCTATTGGGCTCAGCTGTTATAGGTGGGTAGTTTGAGATATGTATTATATATCTCAAAGTTCTTGGTAATTTAATAAAAAACAGCATTACTTTTTTTCGCGCACAGCATAGATAGGCAGAAGGAACCCTGGTTAGGAGTGTTTTGACAATAGGTTTCTTTCATTCCAATCAAGATAAAAATTAATTGAATGAAGTTTAAAACAACTAAAAATTATGATAAATAAATTAATAATGAAATCTAATGAAAGTCCAAACTTAACCAATAGCTAACTACCAATAAAAATTATAACTAACTATTCCAATCTCGAATAGTTTTAAAAACAATAACAAATAAAAATAATCAAAACGAAAAATATAAAAGAGATATATCGTCCAATACGTCCGTGTCAGACCGGAAACAAGATTATGTGTGTGATGAATGCTCCTCGCCGGTCATAACGCGTACTATTGGACTTTGTTTATTTGTACATTGGTGATTTATACCTCGTTAGTGGACCCGTCCGTAAAGAGAGAGAGAGAGAGATATTCCACTAAATTAATTTTTGAAATTGAATGTGTTCATTTATTTGCAGGTTTTTATAGTTCTTAGAAATGGTTGGCTGTAATTGGTGGGTGGGTGTTTATTTTTTATATGGTTGTGTATTTGAATTATGTTCTTCAAAATTAACAGTGTATTTGCACAAACACAAACACACACACGATGGTTGTGGGTTCAATTTCCACTCGAACGAATGATTTTATTGAAAAGTTGTTTACTTTTCTATGATGTGGTGAGGCCATTTGGATTTTTCATTTAAGATGGTGTCCTTAAAATCAAAATTATCAAGAATATTGGAAAGCGGCTGGTCATAGTATTGATTTTTTCCATGTAAATTATTTTTTCTTAATCATTTTAATGATTAAAATTTTAACGTAGCTGGTCTTGAAGCCGAGCCTCTTGGAATCTGCCCAAGCGCTCTGAACATTAAGGCATACGCTCTCATCAAGCTACCTCGAAATTCAGATACAGTTGTTAGCGGAACTCAACGCCGCGCTTTGCCTTGTAGACAGAAAAAAATGAAAATTAATAAATAATCCTGGCATTAACAGTCACATGCTTTTGCCACTGCGCTACAACGGCCGTAACGAACGCCTTTTCTTTCTAAAATTATAAAAATATTTCTGAAGGAACTTCCTGTTATTCGATATTAATATGGCGATATAAAAATGTTTAAATGGTTTCCTTTTTAAAATATTCTATTGTTTTCAAGTGGCGTATTATTTTAAATTATTCATGATATGAATCAAAACTTCGTCATTATTCTCAAGAGCTTCTTATGATTGTTTAGGATCTCGTGAAATAAAAGGTGCTACATTGACTCAAGATATGGCCGTTATATCACAAAAAACGCGTATTTCGAGACTATAAAGGAAATACAATTATGAAATTTGGCAGCTAGTATCTATAGATAGTACAAGTGTTCAAGAAAAGATCTGAAAACTATACGCTATTGGATAAATCCTTAAAAATAATGACCTTAAAAGGAGGGAGTCGATTCCCGATATGAGGAAAGAATTGTTGTCATATCCTTTCCTCTGATAACAAAACAAAGCGTGGCGTTAAGCTACATCACTCAACACGCGGTGTCTTTACCTACACTTAACTAAAACAAAAAACATAGATATGTATATGTGCATATATAAAAATATATTAATATGGTCTTCTATTTATCTATCTTATCTTAATATTATAACAACACACTGATATAAGTAAAAACATGCATAAATAATCTTATATAGGTATTCGAACCCACTATTTACACAATATACACTGTGAGCCTATTGTCTTTCATCTAATTTACATATACAAGTAAGCCTTACATGTTAACTTACCGACTTCCCATATTGTGTTCCGATTTATGCGAAAATAACTTTGACTAGGATTTTGGGATGGGAATGGGAATGGTTGGAGTATTGATTTTCTCACAAAATGTATTGCTGGGATTAAGTTAAAACGATTTCCGAGTTCACCCATCTCATGAATCTTGTAAGGTATAGCCTGGTGATATAGCATCAGGTCTTCTTAGAATACAGTGAAAAATAACTAAGCTGGATCCTCTATATAGCAGAGAAAAAGAGAAATCACCAGCAGCAGAGAAGTCTAGTGTTAAGACACTCCGAGCTTTGTTGCGTTGTAAAAGCAATTAGGAATCCAACAGACAGCCGTTGCATTTAAAATCGGACGCTGTGCCGCTGCGCCACGACGGCCTCAAAATAAAATATAAAATAATTGTATTTGAAAGAAAGAAAGAATCTAAGGTCCACTTTGGTATTGTTTGAAATAACTAGAATTACGTTCGTTGGGCGAAGTTGTGGTGGCTTTGTTCAACTATGCCAACGGCCTTATTACGCGATTGGGAGATTCTGTATGGTATCAGAATAATACTGAAATATGTTTTTAATGACTTATGGGTTAAGGTTATTTCAATATCTGATGGCATTAATATTTTAAAATAATCGAAGTTTCTGAAATGTTAATACAAGAAGTTATACACTAATGCAATTAAAGCTCTGAAAACGGTTCTAAGATGAAGTAGCTGAAGGAACCTACCTAAAAGCTAAAAAAACCATATATCAACCAACCATAACCAACCAAGCCTAAACCCAAAATAGAAAAATATCTAGACTAGATTAAATAACATAATAATACAGCTTCACGCTGTACCCCGGACATAGCAGGTTCAGCACAAGGAACCCAGTGTTAAGACACTCCGTTCCCCACTTTCCGTCGAATTCTGTAGACTTCGCGTGTTGAGTAGAGGAACTAAAGACCACGCTTTTGCCTCGACTCCAGAGCGAAGTTTATGTTAATATTTAATTTTCTCGAGTGAGGAACGAACCCACAACCAATCGTGGTGACAGTCACACTTTGTGTCCCTGCACCACGACTGGCCTCAATAATATGTAAAATTAATCCGTTATGTCACGTGAATAACGGATTCGCTAATGAATCAATGTAATTCGATGCCCCCGGGTATCGTTCGC
>DWGR01005412.1:0-10396 GCA_018247715.1 Heliconius burneyi
TCCGGTCGAGTCTGCCCATGCGTGTCGCCATTGCTGGCAACGTGACTCTCCCACTCGTACTTTAGTCGCCTCTTACGACACCACCAGTACCAGGGTGATCCTATTCTAAACCGGGAACACACGGCTATAGCTTAAATAGTAGCTTAGATTTTCCTAAAATTATTTTTTGCTTTATATTTTATTAATGCGTAATAAATTGTCACAACGTCGGATAAGTCTCCGCCGTAATGAGCACAAATGCTCTCCTTTATGAAAATCCAGAATATAAAGTTAATAGTGGTGAGTAAAAAGTTCGCCGCAGAGGTTCATTACGCATAACAGTACATTATATGTTAGCGAGATGCCCCACATTGTTTACCTGAATTTGTTTTCAAGATTATTTTGCATTGGAATTTTCAGTGAAAAGTTTTTAGTGACCGTAAACAGAAATTTGGGTTTTATACTGACAAAAACTGCGGTGTTTTAGAAAAGTAACGAAGGATATTAGTTCTACTCGGCTGTAAGCTCCATTTGAGTTAAAATAAAAATGTATTAGTTGTTGTAGCTTTTTTGCATTTTCCCTTTTCCAATAAATAGAATGCGAACTTTTTTTACAGTTATTCTATTCTAGCGACCTGCGAGCGGCTTTCCCCGCTTTAACTACATGATTATTCATTTAATAAACAGAATTGACTGACAGCCATGTGTGTTGATAACATGACTAATTTAATTTACTCGTTCAGAAACAGCCTTAAATGTTAAATTATTGATTTGGGTAAGGATTTATAATATTCTTTGTAAAATAACTGTAATGACATATTACAAAAAATACCCAAATCGAATCGAATAATCCAATATCAAAATTGAATTAAAAATAATTAATCGAATATCGAATCGAAAATATTTAATTGAGAACCCCTCCTTATTTTGAAAATCGGTAAAAATACAAATTCACAAACAAATATAGATTTATTATAGGTACAAGTATAGATATGGATTGCTTTATGTTTGCAGACAAACTCATGCCTTGAGTTCATTCAAATGCCGATAACTAAATATTTTTTTAATAAATTGATTTTATGAAACAAACTTTAGATGTTAAGTTAAAACAAAGCAATTGGTGAAAGTTTGAAGTAAATCGGTCCAGTACTTTCGAAGATAAACGTAAACATCCAGACAAACAAGAAATTAAAAAATAATATTTTTGCTTTCTATTATTCTTTTTAAGTGTCCCTCTATTCAGTTCAGTCAAAAATACTAAATGTACAGACAAAATATTTTTACTATTTTATTATATACGAGTATATATAGATAGGTAAAATTCGGTTTTTACTTTTATGTTTGCTGGTTAAAGATAATGTTGTTGTTGTTGATAAAGTATTATTATGACAGGCGATTGCGGATTGCAAATGGAAGTTGGCTAACCTGTTCTTAACCTAATTTACACCCACATCGCCCTTCACTCCAGTTCTGTCCAAGTTTAATTCTGATATGTGCTTAGGAAGTTATGCCGGAGAAGTGCCGGTCACTTGCACCGACCCTGGAAGTTATATCGTCCACTCGAACAAACCAAATGGGCAAAGTAATCAAGACGGCTCAGACGTTGCAAGCATTTATTGCCTTCTACACGACTCCGGGATTAATGAGAAAACTTCACTTCGCCACTTACGAGTATACGGCCTCTGTGGTCTGGTCGCGTGCCAATTTGAGATGTAGTAGAGCTCGGCGTTTCATTGGTAATCTTTTAATGTGTAGACTACTCTTTTAATACCTAGTGTTATAAGAAATGGTTCAAATAATATATTGCCTTCCGGTACCTCTAGTATAAGATAGTGTGTAATGGCACATTATTTTCTTAATTTCTATTTATATAGATGCATATACCTACATTTTATATTACTCTGAGTGGCATTCGAAGCTTCAGTGGCTGCGTTCAGTCGGGCTCCTTCAGAAATTCTCCCATTGACGTTTAGTTATACGTGAACATTATGCTCATAATATGTATATAGTATCTAATGTATTAAAAGAAAATCGTAAAGTATTTTTTTTATTACAAATAAACAGTTATATATAATAAGAAAAAAAATTTAAGACATTGTCCTGAATTTTCTTAAGAAATCCCCAAAATGCTGCGGACTCGAGTAAGCCCCACAAATGTTTACAACTTTAAAACTCCATTACGGTACGCAATCAGCTCTGAAATGAGACAACGCCGCGTCTGAACGGTTGAAATAAAAATTCTCATTCGACATTCCGAGGCGGTACGCGGGGCAACTGTTCTAATTGAATTACCACGAGTTTAACAATATTCGGATATTGGTCTAAAGTCGACCGTACTTGTTTTCGAAAATTTATAAAAATTATGTCAGTTAAAATAATATTCAATCGAACTAGAACTTCATTTTGTGCGTTCAAATGTATAATTGTTAATTCATTGTAATTGTCGACACACGAAAATTTCGAATTGTTATTAAAGATTTAGTTATAAACAAATGTGAACGAAATTGCATATATATTTGTTTATAAATATTTTTTTGCATTTTATTTAAAAGTATTCTTACCACAATTAAACGAGCTATATTCATTAAATTAAATTAAGTTTACGCTGTATCCCGCAAACAAAGTAGGCAGAGGGAACCTAGTGTAAAACGGACGTCGAAAAGTGGGGAACGGAGTGTCCGTTCCCCACTTTTCGACGAATTTGTCGAGGCATTGCGTGTTGAGGGGCGGAACTCAACACCTTGGTGTCAGAGCGAAGAAATGGAATAATTAGGAATTAATGTGTTCTGTATTAAAGAATTAGTAAAAAAAATTTATTAGGTTATTGTAAATGTATACGACAACACGAGTCAGTTAATCGTGCCGTTTGCAGCGAACGCGGGTAAGTGAATAGCGCAAATTCTCGGCGAGCTCACGTAATCTCGCCGAGATTGTTCCGCTGAAGACTCCAGAATGTAATGTAATTACCGGGCTCGTTAGCGAGCGCGCTTTGTTCCACTGCACGGTATTTTGGGACTCCTGGCTAATTTTTACCTGCTGACCACTGTGAATGTGCGTCTTATATTTTGAAATATTTTAATTTTCGATATATTCTTTTTTTGAAACCATATATAGATGTAATGCTTTTTTGACTTAGTCTCAGATGGAAGTTTAAGATTCTCATTAATTCTTATTGGACATTTCTATATATTTTCAATACTTTTTGTTATTTTGTAGACATTTTTAAAGTAACCTGCGTACAATGCATAGAGTAGATCTGCTTTAACTTCTACATGTATAATAATATCCTCAATTTGGCATGTTTCTTTATCTGCGAGTAATAAGAGAAAAACGTTGTTTCAAATTTATAGGGTATTTCAATTATAATTGAGTGCGAACTGTAGAATTTAGGGAAATCCAATTTGTAACTGCCTGAGACTAATCTGCGAGACTGTCAGTCCAATTCATTCCGAATCCCGGCTTTCATTGGGTGTCGTCTAATAACTGGTATTTGGGGCGTTTGTGTTTTTAGTAACAAGCGGTGCATGGAGATGCGGTCAAGCTGTTGAAAAATTAATACCCTCTTAATATTGTGAAGAACTTACACATTATATTTTTATCTTTCATTATTCTATTTGGGTACTACATTATCTCATATTTATCATATTATTTAATATTTTTATTTCCTCGCTCTGGTAACGATGCAAAGCTTGCAATTGAGTTCCGCCACTCCATGGGCAATTCATCCAGAATTAGGCGATATTGATTTCATTACATTTTCTGTACAAATACCAAATCCAAGAAAATGTTATACAATATAACAATACGTTCACATTTTTACTCAAATATATTTCTGTCTTCACGTTTACTACACTATTAGGCAGGGGAAAAACGATATACTAATATACTAAGGTATATATATGTATGGGGATTCATAAACTATTCTTTGAAAATTATGCCCATTTTCTTAAATTATGCTTTGAATGGTGGATCTATAATTTTTTTTGAAACATTCTTTTGCAAACATAAAAATTGACGACACGACCATTATGTGTGGTACATAGGCAGATTCTTGCGTTTTCATATCTATTTGCAGCTGTCACTATGCGTGCTGTATTTTATTGAATCAACATTAATTAAAACTAATTAGGTTGGATGCACACTGTTGAGTGAAATTTACATTACGACGAGCATCCGCGCTGAGAGAAAAGAATTTCATTAAAATTATTTTGCCAGCCTCAACTATACAGTTTCGGCGAGCTCTATTAAACGGAAAGCTTTGAAATTGAACATTTCTGCCTTGGAGCTGTGCCCCGCGCGGATGAACGAACGCGTCGAGTGGATTATGTTTTAATACGCCGGCATTGTTTCAGCGTATCTGCAGTGTAACTTTCGCACCTAGATGTGTGTCAGTTGTTCTTTATGGCTGCAAAATATGTCTTTTTTAGTTCAAAACAAAGATTTTTCTTTCGGCAAAGACAATCGTATTGTATCTTAGTGCGAATATTTCCTATATAAAAAAATATTGAAATATACACGCTAAATTTATATTCGCTCTGGCACCAAAGTATAAAGCCCGGAATAGAGTTCCGTCAATCAACACACAATGAAAAATTCGGCTGAAAGTGGGGAATAGAGTGTCTTAACATTGGAACACACGGGAGACAGCGTGAAGCACATACTTTACCTCGTATTAATTTTCCTTAAAATTATTATTTTACTTAACTCATAACATTCAACCGCTTGATCCCACGCTTGCTCGCTAATAATTCTTTAAACAGTGAATAGTATATATAAAGTGACGTGATAATTTATATCAGTATTATTGTGTTTTGTCAAATCTCTTGGATTGAACAACAGATATTAAAAAAATTGTTTAGCAAATTGCTTAAAAAAGTCACTGTCGTATATGAGAGAAAAGGCAGAGGGACAATCCAGTTTTAAATCACTTTTTTCCAGACTTGATTTTAAATTACTTCTTTTCAGAAAGTCGCTCAGACTTGGTGAGTTGAATGAAAACTCACCGCCATGCTTTGTCATATACTGTACTCATGGTAACACCTTAGCGAGAAAATAGTAATACTCGTAAGTCCGCCGAGCAGAAATTGAACCCACGACCTCTTTGATACACTCAAAGAATGCAAAGATAGAAGAAGAAATATATAAAAGTTAATAACTTTGGTCAAATCTCTTTGGTCGAGCAACCGATATTCGAATATACTTATGAAATACTTAAGTCAGTTTTGATTTTATTTTGTAATGCTTAAATTCTAAACCACAAAACGGGTAAGCTTTTCGGTTTTTG
Source organism: Heliconius burneyi (assembly GCA_018247715.1). Lineage (NCBI taxonomy): Eukaryota > Metazoa > Arthropoda > Insecta > Lepidoptera > Nymphalidae > Heliconius > Heliconius burneyi. The sequence continues at coordinate 5,264 of DWGR01005412.1, forward strand.
AATAAAACAATATACTATATTCGTTTTTCAGGCGGAGATCTGGTCGGTGTTCATTGCCATTTTGCGGAAGAGCGTGCGAAATCTGCAGGCTTGCACCGATGTTGGTCTCATACACCACGTGCTGCAACGATTGCCCCGCGCGGAGACAGTAGTTGCAGGTTAGTGATTATTTATATAAAAAAATACTTTTGACAGACTGAATGTCTTCAGCTCATATCAATTAGTATTCTGCATTTTAAACAATATTTAATAAATCTAGAATGTAGTACATCGCAATGCCTTTGCCTAAAAGTACTTAAGGTAAATATTTTAATTGAAAATAAATAAACACATATTAACGTCTATAGTTCTATAGTTCATTTTGCTTGGTAAAAAATACTAATTTTAAGAACTACTGATTGCAATTGTATAAAACATTTTGTGTTACATAGTCTGTTAATGAAAAGGAAAACATATAGGCAATATTATATCATGTTTAATAACCATCTGTCTGTACCTGCTCGGGTACTTACAATGTATCCTCTATTATATATAACTCTATGTAACTTGACCAAGCGGTCGAACTAGCAGGCAGGCTAGTATTTTATAAAAAGCATATGTATATATATAAAATTCCCTCATATGAAAGATTTAGTGTACAATACAACTACATCTTCGCAGTTATGATAGCCCACTATGAATGCTTGATATTGACACGCCCTTTCATTTGTGAACCCTTATTTGATAGCGCCCTATTCAATTTACTACACGACTTTTTGCCCTGCGTAATATATTTCTTCTGCAGGTTTTGCGTGTTTTGTAAACTCCTGCCATTATATTGTACCCTGGTACTACTGGGAATTGTAAGAAACTAAGAAATAACGTGTAAAATCTCCTTAAGAAAGGGATTCATCGGAGGTCTTTTGAAGTTCAATAAAAGTCCGTCAAAAATTTTATAATGATAGACGTAAATAGTACTTGGAAGTTTTATACACTACCTTATATTATATATTTTTTAAATAAAAAGAAACGAAAATAAAATAAATATAATTATGTTTATTTTAAAGTTAATGGACCTTTCAACGATTTTCATATTATGAGCCGTAAGTCGAGAGTGCTTCTTGCTCGAGTGTCGCGGGTACAGGTAATTTCAGTTGATTCGGATGCCCAAGTAGGCTCGTGTATGCAGTAACATTATACATTTATTCATTTTCTGACTGACTTTAATAGGGAATAAGAGAATATCTTGTAGAGGATATTTAATATAATGTTTCTATATTGAAGTATGAGTGGGTTTTATATCAACTATATAAAGGCAATATGTAGTCAAATTACTCATCAACTTTGAATTATATTGTGTATTTTTTATAATTAAATGTTTATTCTCTTAACAAAGATGATAAAATAAAAGTTAGTTAAACAAACTGGAGCGTATTGTTTGTTATATCGAAAATAAGTATAAGTTTCCTAAAGTTTATTATATTAACTGAAAATTAAACTTTAATAAAAAAAATCTACTTCACGCTGTATCTCGCACACAGCAGGGTAGGCAGAGGGAACCTAGTGTTAGGACACTCCGTTCAACACTTTCTGCCCTATTCTGGAGGCATTGCGTGTCGAGTGGCAGAACTCAACGCCGCACTTTGCCTCGATGCCAGAGCGAAGAAATGAAAATATAAATTTAAATAAATATTTCATCTCCTCGAGTGGGATTCGAAATCACAACCAGTCGGTTCTACAGTCACTCCCTGTGCCCCTGCGCCACGACTGGCTTTAATATTGACTAATAATCTTAATACTAGTGAATCGTGGGACATAATACCTCCCGGGGTTTAAAGTTAAAATAATATCGTAAATTCCGCTTACAAAAAGAAATTAAGTCTGGAGTACAACTTCACTATATCTTTTAGACCCCATGAAATAGAAATTATCTAATTAGCACATGAGTATAGTGTCCCTGCACATAGTAGGCAGAGAAAACCTAGTAAAGACACTCCGTTCTTATAGTCAGACGCTTTACCCGTTCGCCATTACGCGACGATGGCCTTAAATTATAAAAGACAATATTTTATATATAAATTCAGGTATGTGGAATTTCGCTATATAATTTATAAAAGGCTCTCCATATCATCGTGCTTTGTGCTCAATAGCTTGGTATGCCTCTCGTGAGTTCTACTTTTATGTCTCTTCATCTTTAGTTGTACCTACTCGGGATTTTTTTTGTATAAAAATATTTTTTTTAAAATAAGCAGTGTTTAATATTATTTGAACTTTTATAATTGTGATAGTTAATAACTGCGTTGTAAATAAATCGGCCTAGGCCGCAATTTTGTATATGTGAGATATGATGTGAGTAACTTAAGGTATTTTGAAAATGACGATGACTCGTTGAGACGAGGAAACTATGAAAAAATCCATTTTTCCCATTTCCACAGAAATTTCGAGAAACCTTTTCTTCGTGCCACTACCTCCCACACTCTTCTACCTTTATTCTACAACCTATTTACTATGCCAAATTACAGAAATTTCGCGAAATTTCTTTCCCTGAGTTAGTTCAACCGAAATCCGTAGTTTTAAGTTAACTTCTAGATCTAAAATATTATTAATATTGTAGAATAATATATTTATAAAAGTAGATTACATAACATAATCCACCCGCCTTTGCTCCACTGTACGATTATGCACAATGATCATACATACTACTGATCTGCATATGTAAAATATACGGATTACCAAAATTCTAACCTCATCGCCCCGAGCGAGGACATTGTGTTTATTCAAATTAGCCAGTTATGAAAGCCTAACGCTTTTATATTGGTTTACAATAACGAATAAAAATTTTATAAAAGGTTTCGCGCGAGGTATCAAATTTATTTCTAATTTGACCAAATTTTGATTCTAAAATACTTTTTTTAGTTTTTCCTAAAATTATTACATATTAATAAATTATATACATCATGTCGATTGTTTAAGTTGTATTTTTATGTGACTCTAAATGTTTCTGAAAATCATTTTAATTTAAGAGGCCATGGAAGGGAATGTTTTGACACTTAGTTGATTCTTTAGCGCCTTTTTGATTTAAATTGCAATATACATTGTAAGTGTTTTTTTTTATCAAAAATGATTCATAATTATCAAGGTTTTAATACACCTTCATAGGGTAGTTGAAGTTAAAATATAAATATAAGCAATGGTAACGGTTTCAATGCATACATTTATAGTGGTTCTTAATTATTTTAAATGGATTTATGGCCAACTGATATAACACCACTAATTACTGTAATTCTTTTTTACCTTCATCTTTCATCCCGCATACAGCATCTTTGGCAGAGTAACCTTTTGTTATGACACTCATGTTCGCACTTTTCGCCCTGTTTTCGAAACATTTCATGTGGAGTGGTAGAACGCAATCATCGTGTGTACAGCAAACGGCTATTTCGCTGTCCCACGACGGCCTCTATCAAAGTCCAATACGCAAAATGTAGGCTAGAACTATAATATCTAAATAAGAAAATACTACTAGAAACTAATCCTCACATAAGTATCATTGCAAAATTTTTGTATTTTTCTTTCAGTGTTTCTCAATACGGTTAAAAAGAAACACAGCAGAACTAAAGTATGTAAAGTCTAAGGGACTTTTTATAAATGTACCCTAAGACACGCCTATTTCTCTAAAGTAATTACAAATAACTCCTAGTATGTGATGCTTCTCTGGTTATTGAAATTAATGTGTTTATTTTGTAATATTTACTTTGTTTTAAAATAATAAAACCCACAAATTAATATAATATTTTTTTTACATATCCGCCAGTCTTGTGGTATGTAATATAAATAAAAGTTCATTTAAAAATACTTCTCAGATAATAGAGGATAATTGAAAAAATCAGCTTCGCGCTGTATCCTGCGTGTGCAGGTTAGGAAGGGATTCTCGTGTTTAACTAATTACACTCCGTTAACCACGCACCGCCTCATTTTCTTTGTGGCGGAACTGAACGCCGTGTTTTGCTTAAAAAAAACGGAAAATTTAAGATAATTTATCATCAGAAATAATACTTTAAAATAAAAATTGGAGGCGCCGGGTATCGATCCCGGTACCTCTCGCATGCTAAGCGAGCGCTCTACCATCTGAGCTACGCCCCCAGTTGACAATAATTTATCAATTTTTTATTGTGTTTTTATATAAATCTTAAGTGGTAGATATGTATGTATGTATGTATGTTTCTAGATTCAAAAAGTTCTCAAAATAAGTGAATGTGGCTATGGGACAGCGTATCCCATGAATACCAGGATAACATAATTACTAAGGAGTGCGTTTTATATTTACAATATCTATCTAGAAAAGATTTTTTTTTGATTACGACTTATATAAAAAGAGTGCTTTGAAAAATTATTCTCTATGACTGTAATATTTGTTTGTGAGAAATTACTTGTATATTTGTTCTTTCAGTGTACCGATTTTGTTATTTATTAAAATAATAAAACAAATACTTTAAAAAATATACATTCGCTAATACATATGTACATACATATATATACATACATACATATGAGTATATGCTTCGTGTGTAATTGGTCCTGATGGTCATGGATTGTTATTACAATTGGAGTTAATCGAATCTGTACATACATAGTGGAGCAACAAATAATGATTTAATTTAATCTTTTTTTTTATATAATCAATGGAGTTCATAGGATCTGTTACACAATGTTTACTAGGATTTTATAAGGCTCGAGGAGTTCATTTTACTATACTTTAATAGCGAATATGCGGTTGCTACGCTTGAAATATATAGGGGTGAGCTTTTAAAAGCTCCGCCCAATTTTTTATTTTAGGTCTGGTAAAAGCCAGTTTCAAGGCAAATATTTACAAGAATTATGTATTATTTCCAAAATTGCTAAGGTTGTCTAATTGGATTTTTTGGCCTTAACATCGTATTCTTTCTATTATAATTTAAAATTATTATTGTTGTTGTTGGAAATCATCCAGTGAATCGTGTCCAATGAATACCAAGATGTTATACGAGTTAAGGAGTGCAAGCCAAATTACTATAAGGGTTTTAAATGCTCCGCCCTACCTGGAATGGAATTTTATTGGCCGGATACTCTTTATCGGCTAGACTAAGATGACAATCTTGTATTCTCATTTAATATAAT